>CM077224.1:38667311-38844811 GCA_039654775.1 Spinibarbus caldwelli
TTTTATTTATATACACCAATTTAACAATACACAAAATTATAATTGTTTAAAATATATTTAATGTTATTTATATACACCAATTTAACAATGCGCAATATTATTATTATTTTTTTAATACAGAATACTACTACTACTACTATTATTATTATTATTATTGTTATTGTTATTGTTGTTGTTATTGTTGTTAATTACCTGTTTTTTTATACAAAATGAAAACAAGTAAAATGCCATCCAGGGACATCTTGACTAATATTTTATTATTAAATACATACTATAATGTGTGTGTGTGTATATATATATATATATATATATATATATATATATATATATATATATATATATATATATATATATATATATATATACACACACACAAAATTAGATTTTGTTTTTATATTTTCAGTTTTCATTTTTGTGTAAGTTTTAGTTTTAATCTTGTTTTGTGCTTTTTTCATTTTTAATATTTTTTTTAAACATTATTTAACTTTTTTCTATATTATTATTATTATTATTATTATTATTATTATTATTATTATTAAGGTTTGCATCTAATATTTAATATGCAATATTTATTAGATTAATATTTTTGTCAAATAAATTTTTCTATTTTTTTTTTTTTTAGCTTATTTAACAAAAGAGGATTTTCAATAGTTCTTGTGCATTGTTTTTTAATTAAGATGCAAATTAATAATCAGAGTTCTGCACTGATTCACTGATTGAAACATGGGAAGAAAAAGAACTGAATCTCTATGTGTGTTTTTTGCTTCTGAAGTTTTAATAGTCTTATATTCCTGATACAAGGAGTGGGTCCAAAACTCTGTCACCGATGTGATCATCATAATATTTACATTGTTAGTGAATCTTAAATAAATAAATTAATTAATTCATTCATTCATTCATTCATTCATTCATTCATTCATTCATTCATTCATTCATTTATTTATTTATTTATTTATTTATTTATTTATTATATTATTGGATATGTTGCAAATATTCACCATATCACCCAGCTCTAGCGTATACAGGAATATGTGTGAAAGAGTGAGAGTGTTGTGTTGGGGGTCGAATAACAACACTGTCAAATGGCTGTCAGTCACATGAAAGAGAGGTTGTAAAATGTCTGACCCTGTAAAACCTAAACCACAGACAAACCCATCCGCCCCCGCCGCTCCCCCAGATCCGTGTTCAGCCTGACATAAGAAAATATACAATCTAATCATTAGGCCCGCTGGGGTCAACCAGCCTGTAGAGGTGTCAATCACAGCCAGTGTTGCGTCTGATTGGTCTGATGCTCGCCCAGGTCCACTCTCATTGGTTAGTTTGATATGAAAGACACCGTTGTATTGTCTGTGAAGCTGAGATGAGCTCTATCCGAGTAGCTTAATAGCTTCAAGAGGGATTTGTAATGATATAATTCAGTTCTCTTTGTAGAGAATCACAGGCTAAATACTGAAATCTTAATGATTCGTCCTTCGTTTCTTCCACATAGCTAGCTGGAGTTCCCTTCAGAATGCCCTTTTCTTTTGTTTCCCTTCCCCCTCTCTTTTATCCGTCCTTTTTCCCGCTCCATTCCCAGAGACTTTAGATTCATAAACATGTAAGTCTTGAGGTGTCCTGAGCTCCTCACCTGTTGGTCTCACTCACACTCACGCTTGGACAGGCTTCTGATGGGTCTACAGGGAGAAAAGTGTGTGTGTGTGTGTGTGTGTGTGTGTGTGCGCGCATGTTAGTGAAAGGAGGTTTTTTAGGAATGTCCAAACTGTTCTCTTGTAAGCAATGAAAGTGGACCCTGATTTATACAAGCTCAAGCTCCAAAAAAAGTTCCATAAAAGTCATCCATATGACTAAAATACCATTTTTGTCAGATTTTCAGTCAATAAATTTCATTCTGTTCGTCATAGGGCTATCAAACTGTGATTTATTGTTTCAACTGACCCTTTAACTGAAGTCTGTGGTGCTCATAAGACAGCTGTTTCAGTCATTTACGTTCTGAGAATGTTAGATTTTGATTCACAGAACATGCATTTAAAGTTTATAAATAAAAATCTAATACATAAGTATCAGGGAAAGTTCTGTAAAAGTCACTTAACAGTTGTGAATATAAAACCTAAAAATAACCATTAAGAAACATAAAAATAACCATTAGGGAATGTTCTGTGTGAGTTATTAAAAAAAAAAATCTTGTTGCAACATTATAGGAAATGTATTTTCTAAATAAGATTAAATAAAATTGTTTTTGAAGAACTTAACCAAATGCTAACATTAGGGGAACGTTGTGTGTTTGGTGATTATGTAATGTTGTATCTGAGCTCTTCAAGCTCTTCGGTCTGAACAGCTGGTCTGAGGATTGAGCTCTCATAATAAAATAACAGCGCTGGTCTGGAGGCTTCATCAGTAAATTGAGACGGACGTGTCCCTTCCCCTGTCACAGTCTCAGCTCCGCATGTTAATGAGTCATTAGGCGCGGGTCCAAGGTGATCAAAGTCGTTAAAGAGCAGTTTAGAGCGCTTTGAGTCGGTATGCAAGTGTGAGTCTGAATGTGCTTTTATGTGTTAAATCAGGTGAGAAATCACATTTACATTGAATCGTTTCACAGTGTGAATCTGGAGATCAATGCTTTACATTTACATTTTACCCAATTTGTCAGTTTAAACTGAATTTGATGTGGAAAAGACGTATGATACTGTCTTCTAAAACATGCAAAAACAAACATGCAGCACGAGCAGTGTAGTCTGATTCACTTCTGATCTGTTAGAATCATTGTAACGAATCCTTTGCTGATTCATCAGAACATCTGACTCTCTTGAGTGAACTATAACAGCCTTTTTATAATATAATTTTTTTTAATAATAAATTTAAATTGTAGTTTAATCAACATTAAACCACAATAATACTCCTATAACATTAAACTGTGAATCTTTATAACATTAACAATGTTACTAATTATTGTGCTTTTTTTCTATGCATTTGTTTTGAGGAATCGTTTTTGGTAGCCAGAGAGATTCGGTTTTGGTTCCCACAATGCATTTTTAAGTTTTATATTAAAACTCTAATAGTGTGTGCACACCTAAAGCAAATTCAATTATTTGCGCGAGTAGATTACATACAAAGTCAATGCAAAGACGCAAATTCGTGACATGCGTGTCAAACTGGACATGTCAATAAGCTCTTCGCCAATTGACTTGCCCAACAATGTGCGAATGTGTGAATATTCACTTCGCTTTTGGTGTGCACACACCATAACATTTATAAAAAAAAAAAAAAAAAAAAAATTAAATATTATTGTAAATATTAAATCTAAAAATAACCATTAAGGAACGTTCTATAAATGTTTTTTTTTTAATGTTGTGAATATAAAACCTATTCTGAGAATTGTCATAATGTTCTAAGAATGTTAGATTTTGGTTCACAGGATATACATATTTATGATGTCACTGAACATTGTGAGTAACACAGACAACAATTACAATAGTAAAAACTTCTGTTGAAATATTGAAAGGCTAAACAGCACAAATACACAACCTTTAAAAATATTAGGCAGTGGAGAAGCTCTAATATCATTGGGTGGATTTTTGGGTAGACTTTTCAAATATTATGTGCAAATCAACCATAAAAGCCTTCTTTAAATGTACAGGTGTTTACAGATGTTTAACATGCTGTAATGTGGTTTAATCTCAGTCAGATGCCGGGTTTAGCAGCAGGGAAGGCAGATAATGATGATAATATCTGAACGGGGTCAGAGGGCAAAGGTCAGAGATCACAGGACTCAGACACAGCTGGAGTGTGACGGGTGTGATGCAGCACAGGCCCGACGCGTCTGTGGAGGAAATGTGTCTCCATTTCCCTGCGTTCATGTGTGTGTGTGTGTGTGTGTGTGTGTGTGTGTTTTAGCTGCATGCAGACCCTGTGCTGATGAGGAGCTGCTGATGGCGATCTGCACCAGTGACTTCGGTAAGATAAACCTGATTCTAACTGCTCTAAACTATTAGTTTCCCTGCCAAAATGTACCATATTTTCCTGAAAACAAGTCTGAAATTCTCATCCGAAATTTTCGCATGTTAAAAAATATATACGACCTCACGTTGTGTCAATCACGTTTACACACTGCCTCCAAAACTTTCGTCTGTCACAAATCGGATCAGTTTAGATTTTCTGCGTTTTCGTATCTGTAGCAAGCATTTTGATAGGAAAGGATGACTAATATGAGAAAAAAAAAAAAAAAAAAACATGAAAAAAAACCATATGAAAATTTCAGACTCTGTGTGCAAAGACCTTAAGTCACACAGAGTCAAAACTGCATTGTTGACAGAAAAAACAAAGTTGCAAAATAAGTTGTACTGGTTAATAAAATAAAATATACTTTGTTTTGCATGCTTGATTTTAATTGCATTTTTAAGACACTTTGTAATAAAAGTCGCAGCACGTTTCACATGATGAAAAACTCAACTTGTATTTTGGAAAATAAGTTAATTAAAAAGAAAATACTTCATGCATGTTTTGATTGTTTAATGTTATTTGCGTTATATAAGCTGCAGTACGGTTCAGATGTTAATTTTTTATTTTTTTAAACAGACTTTTATTCTGTAAATCGTGGTAATCTCTGTCGCTGCTCTCTGTCTTAGCGGTGCGTGGCAGTATTCATCATGTGGAGGAGGAGGATGATGAAGATCAGGTGTCAGTGGTGGTGTCGTTGAGTCATGTGTATCGTCAGAAGAGCCGTGTGTTCGTGTCTGGCGGCGGGGGACGCGGGCGCGGCCGGTGGACGGGTCGTGTGAAGATGCCGCAGCGCTGTGGCCCGCGGGCGGGACAGGGCGAGTTCCTCTTCACGGGAGCCGTGCGGTTTGGGGAAGCGTGGCTGGGATGTGCTCCACTTTATAAAGACTTCATCAGACTGTACCACGCGGCTCAGGACGCGGGAACAAACCCCTGCCACATAGACACAGACTGAGAGACACACTCAACAAACCTCTGCTGAACTTAACAGACTCTGGTGAATTTTTTTTGGTTCATGCCTTAGTCCAAGGTTGCATTTTATCCCAATATCAAAAGAAATAAATAAGATATTATATTTAGGATATTTAAAATGCTGATTATTTTATAACCAGGTTTTGAAATAATTTTAATAATAATTAAATACATTGCCCCTCCAAAATTCTCATTACTGCATTTCACCCAGAGGCTTTTCAAAATTATTATTATTATTATTATTATTATTATTATTATTATTATTAAAATTTATAATTCATAATTTTCAGCTGGGGTTTCTTTAGATTTATTACTGTCAAATATTTAAATTTTACAGTAATACTATTAATCACCATAAATTACATTTAAATTCAGTACTTTAAATCCTGCCATTATACATAAATATTTCACTTATTTCAATATTTAATTTACTTTAACATTACTGAAATAATAATAATAATAATAATAATAATAATTATAATGATAATGATGATAATAATAACAATTTATTATTATTATTATTATTATTTCTTGTTATTATAAATGATCATATTAATATTATTATGACTGTTGTTATTATTATTATTATTATTATTATTATTATTAGTATTATTATTATTATTCTTATTATTATAAAGGTTGATTTGTAAATAATAATTACAAATATTTAAACAAAACTTGAAAATGTATACCATGGACCAAAATTGTCAATGTTAGAATTATTATAATAATATGAGGAAAAAACAGTAACAGTATTTAAGTAGTGAAATAGTTGTATATTATGGCTCTGTTTGTAGTGCTGAATTTAAATTGTGTGTACATATATATTATACACACAATTTATATATCTTTCTTTTTTTTTCCTTTTTACTTTGTCATTTAGCAGATGCTTTTATCCAAAGCGACTGACAAATGAGGACAACAGAAACAATCAATTGTAGTATTAAAACAACTAAAATTGATCCAAAACTAAAAGCTAAAACTTTATAAATAGTATTTACACACACATTAAAAAATGTAATTAAATAAAAATGAAAAATACATATGATAATTTCTAAACTTAACATTTAAATGAAAACAAAATAAAGCTACAAACAATTCAAAACATTAAGAAAACAAAAGGTATAAAGTATAATAATGATTCTAACATAAAACTAAGTCAAACACCAAACACAACTATGTGTATATGTACACATACACACAGACATATATGCGCACACACACACACATCCATAGATTCAATATTATTTCATTTCCATGTAGTTTGTTGAAGTACTAAAATAACTCAAATTAAATTAAACTAAAACTTAATAACTTATACAGACATAATAGACAAAACTAATAAAATGATAAACATTACTACAACTGTAACTAAAATTAATATAGATAACTTATACAAATCAAACTACGCTAGTTTAACAGTAATCCTTAAAAAATAACTGTGCCAAACATACAAGTAAGAAATGGTTATAAAAACTGAAAGAAAAGTGAAACAAGTAATAGAAAAGAGAATAAATGAAAAGCGACACTCACATTTAACAAAAACCCACCAATTCACTATCTCAACAAATTAGAATATGGTGACATGCTAATCAGCTAATCAACTCAAAACACCTGCAAATGTTTCCTGAGTCTTCAAAATGGTCTCTCAGTTTGGTTCCCCATGATTGTGTAGCCTAGTGAAGACTGCTGATCTGACAGTTGTCCAGAAGACAATCATTGACACCCTTCACAAGGAGGGTAAGCCACAAACATTCATTGCCAAAGAAGCTGGCTGTTCACAGAGTGCTGTATCCAAGCATGTTAACAGAAAGTTGAGTGGAAGGAAAAAGTGTGAAAGAAAAAGATGCACAAACAACCGAGATCCACAGCCTTATGAAGATTGTCAAGCAAAATCGATTCAAGAATTTGGGTGAACTTCACAAGGAATGGACTGAGGCTGGGGTCAAAGCATCAAGAGCCACCACACACAGACGTGTCAAGGAATTTGGCTACAGTTGTCGTATTCCTCTTGTTGAGCCACTCCTGAACCACAGACAACGTCAGAGGCGTCTTACCTGGGCTAAGGAGAAGAAGAACTGGACTGTTGCCCAGTGGTCCAAAGTCCTCTTTTCAGATGAGAGCAAGTTTTGTATTTCATTTGTAAACCAAGGCCCTAGAGTCTGGAGGAAGGGTGGAGAAGCTCATAGCCCAAGTTGCTTGAAGTCCAGTGTTAAGTTTCCACAGTCTGTGATGATTTGGGGTGCAATGTCATCTGCTGGTGTTGGTCCATTATGTTTTTTGAAAACCAAAGTCACTGCACCCGTTTACCAAGAAATTTTGGAGCACTTCATGCTTCCTTCTGCTGACCAGCTTTTTAAAGATGCTGATTTCACTTTCCAGCAGGATTTGGCACCTGCCCACACTGCCAAAAGCACCAAAAGTTGGTTAAATGACCATGGTGTTGTTGTGCTTGACTGGCCAGCAAACTCACCAGACCTGAACCCCATAGAGAATCTGTGGGGTATTGTCAAGAGGAAAATGAGAAACGAGACCAAAAATTGCAGATGAGCTGAAGGCCACTGTCAAAGAAACCTGGGCTTCCATACCACCTCAGCAGTGCCACAAACTGATCACCTCCATGCCACGCCGAATTGAGGCAGTAATTAAATCAAAAGGAGCCCCTACCAAGTATTGAGTACATATACAGTAAATGAACATACTTTCTAGAAGGCCAACAATTCACTAAAAATGTTTTTTTTTATTGGTCTTATGAAGTATTCTAATTTGTTGAGATAGTGAATTGGTGGGTTTTTGTTAAATGTGAGCCAAAATCATCACAATTTAAAGAACCAAAGACTTAAACTCAATGCACACAGACTGAAGTAGTTTATTTAATACACAAGTTTCACAATTTGTTGAATTACTGAAATAAATGACCTTTTCCACTACATTCTAATTTATTGAGATGCACCTGTTTGTGTGTGTATGTGTGTATATGTGTGTGTATTGTAATTTTTTTTTTTTTTTTTTTTGTTAATTTGTGATTTTAAATTGTCCTGAGAATGTCACAAATTTAATTTTGTAATTTTTTTTAATGCAAAACATTTCCGCTTTGTGTTGATTTTGGGGTGAAATGAGGCCTGAATGTGTTTTGCCAGGTTTTTCAGATGGGATATCCAGTGCTTCCAGATGGATGGATCTCAGTCATCAGTCCTCCCTGAAGGTTCTCTTCTTGGTTACAGACAGAAGTTGTTAGTTTGTTTCTGTCTGTTCTTGTTGCCTGATTGCAAACATCTTTAAGCCATACAGAGAATGTGTGTTACACTCGGATCCGTGAGATGAGCTCTTGCCTGCACGCATGTGCTGCTGCGAGACGATGAACGCTGCTTTTGTTTAAAGCTTTGTTTATAATTATTGAGCGGTCAATTCTTCTGACTGACGTCTGGACTGTGTTGATGTGTTCACAAGTGAGTTTGAGTGTATTGTGTGTGTTTATGTTGGGTGTGTGTGTGTGTGTGTGTGTGTGTGCTTGTTTCTGTTCCTTGGACTCAGAGCGAGTCTGGAATAAAACACTCCTAATGGAAACATTATGGTGTCTTTTTCTGTTTTTGTGTTGCTGGGTGTTTTCTCTACAAGCTGTCCAACTGTGAAGAAAATTGCTAAATTTTCATATATGAATGCAAGCGATTTCAGCTACACAAGTCTGGTGTCGTTGCTCAAAGTACGTTACCTGAACGTTGTAATGATTTTAAGTAAACGGTCTGTGTTCAATTAAATTGCCATCGGTTGGTTTAATCAATTATCTAACCTTACCAGATTAACGTTGATATATAGCTTGCTATAATGATAACACATCTGGTTTAAATACACATACATTTGACGGAAACTCTAGTGCCCCTTGAGTACTGCAGCTTAAAAACTTTAAGTATTAAATAATGTTGAACAAGACTTGAGAAAATATGGTTACTGTGTATGAATAATTCTGTGTGTTTATTGAGGACGGTTAGATCTTAAGACGTTATATCAAAATAAAACTAACAAAAAAACAACAAATTATTGGTTCCTAGAACGTTCTAGGAAGGTTATTTTCTGGACTAAAAAAGAACCAACAGAGAACTTTCCTAAATGGTATTATTTGGTTCCCAAAACTGGACATATGAGAACGCTAAAGGAACAGTTTGTGTTTGCTGAGTTAATAAATGCATTGGTATTATAATACACAATTCATCAGTGCTTCTTATTGTAAAGAAAATGTTTGTTTTTAATCAGGTTTTCTACTTTTGAAAAGACTTTTCTCCCTTACGAAAAAGAAGTTTATTCAAGTGTTATTTATTCTTCTTTTAAACTAAAATAGGAAAGTATACTTTGTCTACTTTTTATGTACTACTTAGAAATATACTTAAAATGTCAAAAGTATACTTGCCTTATACTTAGAAAAAGTCTAAATTTATTTGAGCTATACTTGTGCTCCTAGAATCCGTGTTTTCATTGTTATATGGTAGGCGCTAGTACGCATCTTCTGTACAGAATTTCCAAAAAAAAAAAAAAAAAAACAGTGAAGAACAAACCGAAACAACAGATGCTTCCACACGTAATCTAACATGATCATCAGACAAAAAACAGCATCAAAACTGTGTAAAGTTATGGAATAAAATGTCATCCAATGAAGAGGTAATAATGACTGTCAAGCTTTGGGGTGTTGATCGACTCCATCTACGTTTTGATTATCATTCTGAATCCAATTCATAGTCTTTTTTCAGCTTTTTGTTAAAAATGTTGTTTATTTCTTTATTTTTATTTATGAAACTTACCCATATTCAAGTGTTTAAAAAAAAGAATGCATGAAGCTAGAATAGAATAGAATAAAATAGATAGAATAAAATGTCTTTGTTTACAAGCAGATATCCTATTCTTTCTTTGGATGTTTTGTATGTTCAGATATTCATATAACAAAATATATACAAGTTAATACCTAAATAGGGACATAGTAGTATACATAAAGTATGATGTAAAGTTCACTTAAAGAAAACCTACGAGTATACTTGCAGTATAAAACTACTAAACTAGTAGTTTACTGAGACTATACTTCAAAGTGTACTAACATTGATAGTCCACGTACTTATTAGTAAACTATCAGTATACCTATAAGTTCACTTTTAGTATAACTGTAGTACAAGCTAAAAACATTGATGTAAACTAGTTGTGTACTCAAAGTTTACTACTGGTATACTTAAAGTATACTTAAGTATATTTTTATATAGTAGAAAGTGGGCCAATTTAGTCCCAAGCAGTATTGAAATAGTACACTTACAAGTATACTACTATTACACTGATATTTGTATACTTACTACATAAATTACACTTAAAAATATACTTGAACTTTACTTAAGTATACTTAATAAAATATTATTTCCCCCCTCGGTAAAAACCGCAGATGGGGCACATAGACCGGACCGCAAGGTCCGACTCGAGCCCCTCCGGCTGTTCAGGGACTTTCACGGGTGAACTGGATCTTCATTTCTTTCTGTTGAGCTTTCCCTCAAACATATTTATATTTGAAAAAAAAAAACAAACAAACAAACAAACAAAAACAAAAAAAAACAAAAAACAAACAAACAAAAAAAAAACAAACATGCACTAATGGATCATTTGCAATAAGGGTAACCCTTACGAAAATTAACCATGGTTTTACTAAATATTAAACCAAAAAAACATGGTTACTATAGCCAATTAAACCACGGTAACCAAATTAACCATGGCTTAGATACACTAACCATAGTTTAACCATGGTATTTGTAGTAAAACTGTGGTTATACAAATGGTCAATACACCACAAAAAAACAAAAACAAAAAAATATGGTTATTACACTTTTACTACAATAAAACCATGATTAATTTTCATAAGGGAAGTGTTTTCCACCAAAGTTCTGTCAAAATCAGATGTTTTCAGACAGCAAATCTGTTTGTGTTTGCTTACAGGTCCTGGGCAAACATCCCTCTATTCATCTCACACTGGACCACCAGAACCATGACAATAACTGTGTTTCCATGATCATTTGTGTCATTGTTCAGAGTTTGTCTTTCTGACCCGTTCCTCCAATCGTTTGTGGGCTGATCTCCAAGCAGAGCGAACACAAGCCCAGCTCTCATCTGATCTGTCTTGAGTCTTAAGACTTTCCCCCACTCAGCTGTCTCAAGCATGGCTGGAATGAAAGCACAGATAGCTCAGACGTGACTCTGAGTGTGTGTGACGGGTTATTATTAACAGCACTGACCTGATGCAGAAACTCTGTCTTTCTGTGTCGCTGTGGTTTGCTGGTCTCTGCTGGAAGCCAGTAAAATCATTACAACTTGAATTGTTTGCTTTAACAGTGTGCTGCTGTTTAGCATTAACGCAAGGAAAAGCAATGACAGCTGATTGCGATTTTAAAGTCACGCAGCCTACAATTTCATGATTGATACTTCAGCTTGTTTACTTTTTATGGTGTATTAATTTGTTTACATTTAAATACTTCTATACCAGTTTTAATATAGAGATATAAGGTTGACTTTAACACTGCAGATCGAGCAGCATATCTTTATATTAGATATGTATTTTGAACAGAATACGCATATTTTCTGTCATTTGTCAAAATGTGCAGTAGCTACTCAACCAGAATGCATTGCATGCAATACGTATCCCACAATGCAACACGCTCAACTTGACTTTTTTAATTTGCATTTGGAACAATGTCTGTAAAAATTATTTATATGTTGGTGCATCGCTATTGGTTTGCACAACGTTTTGTGTCAGTGGCCTTTAACCCTTGTCCAAGAGAAATTTTTGTGCACTCATGCACCTTATTTTTAATGCAAGAGCGGCGAGGCAATTTGTAACATGAAATGTGCGAGCTAGGCTTCTGGTTATTTTAGCTGTACCTAAAAGTTATCCTTTGGTTGTACATAAACTTTCCGTTATGGTTTGTTGTATTATATCAATTTATTGAGACATCAGGTCAGCAACATATCCGTGTGACCGGCCGTCATCGGAGAGCTGAGCGGAGAGAAATAAAGACGACTGCAGTCAAAAACGATTCTACTCATAGACTACAGTGCTCCCTGGTGGAAAGTATAGGTAAGTACATCTCTGTTTCTTCCCTATAGGCTACTATACCTACTTGAATAAGATCGGTCTGTAAATCAGTGTAATTTAACACACACTGCTTTTCTTCAGTCACATATCAGATTAAAGTTGACCTGTTAACATGTTTTAAAAATCGCTCTAATAATGGTAACACTGAAGAACAACACTGGGATCATTTTTCCCCGATTGATGAATGATAAAAAACACTGACAGCCAATCAGAATCCACATCTGACTGTAAAGCGCGCGATAACGCTCTCGGTTACTTACATAACCTCCGTTTCCTGAGATGAGGGAACGAGACATTGCTATGGGAAATACCCTTTCCTCGAATACTACTGAAGCCTTATTGAATCACGGCAGCGAAACTGGCCAATGGCGTTCAAGCGTGCGAAATATGAGCAGGAGTCCCACTCTATATAAGGCAGCGCTTGTACATCATCCATTCAGAATCTTGACTGAAGCAACTTGGCATTCTAAGATTCTGAGCTAGGTGACACGGCAATAAGAGCAATGTCTCGTTCCCTCATCTCAGGGAACCATGGTTACGTAAGTAACCGAGAGTGTTCCCTTTCGATTCAGTCACTCTGCATTGCTATGGGAATGTCTAAAGCCCTGCCGTGTCACAGCGATGGAGCCTGGCTCGACTAAGTATGTCAAGTTTCACATTTGGAGCCGTAATGAGAGCGGCAATGATATTGGCACACTTGGTAAATACAGCTCAGGTCTACAGGACCTAGTCAAAACCATTTAAAAGTCAAGGGGTGGCACGGCAACTAGACGATGCCACGTCACACCAGGGGCGGAGTTAACTCCAGTGAAACAGAGAATGTGAAATGGCGGCTTCGGCACTTTCACATATAGATTAGTTGAAATTGTTTCATTTCGATGAAATCATGTGTTATGATGCAATGGCCGTACCGGTGCTCAGTAAGCAGAGTATGATGGTGATCACGTCCTAAAAGACTTGATGAACTATATCATAACAATGTGATAAACTGATAGGGAGAGCATTGAATTGGTGGTGTGAGAATACAGGGGTGTATACGACCTAGTCGAAACCACTGAGGCACGCATCTCAGATCATTACTGACGCTGAGTAGGCAAGTGCGCTGCTCGCACTAACAGTGAGGTAAGCGACGACACATCTAGGTTATAAAACCTTGCAAAAGTGCTGGGTGACGACCAGCCTGCCACCATACAAATATCTTGAATAGATATGCCATTTGCCCAGGCCCACGAGGACGCGAGTCCGTGGGTTGAGTTGGCCCAAACCCCTATAGGACATTCCACGCCCTTAGAGCTATAAGCCAAAGCAACTGCATCGACGATCCAGTGTGACAGCCTTTGCTTGGACACAGGCAGGCCTTTTGTGCATCCTCCAAAACATACAAATAGCTGCTCCGAGAGTCTGAACTGTCTAAAGCCCTTGATATAAGTGTACACCGCACGTACAGGGCACAGCAGGAGTGTATTAACTGGCTCCGCCCCGGCCAGTGTTTCGGGGCGGAAAGCAGATAGTGTTATGACCTGCACTTTAAATGGAATCGAAAGCACTTTAGGCACATAACCTTTTCTAGGCTTCAAGGTGAGTCTACAATCATCTGGCCGAATTCAATACACGAGTCATCAATTGAAAGCGCCTGCAGGTCGACCACTCGCTTAACAGAGTCCAGCGCGAGCAGGAGCGCTGTCTTGAGAGAGAGCACTCGCAAGCTCGCTGATTGTATGGGCTCGAACAGGAGAGCGTCAAGCACAAGCACCAAGTCCCAAGTGGGTACAGCAGGCAGTGAGTGTTCTCCGCTGATGCGAAGAGATTCACCTCCGCCCTTCCAAATACACTCCAAATCATATTGACTGTCAAGGGGTGTAATCTCCACTCCCCGTGGACCCCCCTGCCCCTCGACAGTAAATCCGCGCCGTAATTCAGGCGTCCGGGGACATGTACTGCCCAGATGGAGAGGAGGTGTCGATCTGCCCACAGAAGGAGGTCTCTCACCAGCCGCAGCAGTGGTCGCGAGCTCACACAACCTTGGTGATTTATGATTCTTTTATGAGAACGTGACGGTGGAGAATGTCCTGGAGAAAGCACTCGAGCGCTAGGTGTACAGCACAGAGCTCCAGACAGTTTATGTGCCACGACTTCTCAGTTTCTGACCACGTCCCGAAGGCTGGTCTGCCATCGCATACAGCTCCCCAGCCCGTGCTCGATGCATCTGTTGTAACATTCTTTCTCCTGATCACTTGGCCAATAAGAACACCCCGGCGATACAGAGTCATATTGCACCAAGGGGTCAGCGTATGCAAGCAGTCACGCGTCACTTTGATGCACAAGGTGCCCGTGCACCATGCGCTCTGTGGAACCCGGCTCTTTAGCCAGAGCTGAAGCTGTCGCATATGTAGGAGCCCTAGTTTGCACACTGTCGAGGCGGCTGCCATCTGGCCGAGCATCCTCTGAAAGCATTTCAGCGGGGGAGAGCGCCCTAACTTGAAGACTGCGAGAGAGCTGATTAGTTTTTGTGAGCGCTCGTATACTGATTGAATTCAGCTCCACTCCTAAAAAGGAGATGTTCTGGCTCGGTACCCGCATGCTCTTTTGAGTCTAAGCTTGTCGCTGAGCAGCGTGCTCTCTGATTGGGCTAAGACTAGCCAATCGTCAAGATAGTTCAGGATGCACATTCTGCTCTGCTTCAGAGGAGAGAGAACAGCATCCATGCATTTTGTAAACGTACGAGGGGCCAGGGATAAACCGAAAGGCAGGACCGTGAATTGGTATGCTATCCCCTCGAATGCAAATCTCAGGAAGCGCCTGTGGCGGGGGGCTACCTGAATGTGAAAATAAGCATCTTTTAAATCCACAGAGATAAACCAATCTCCCAGTCTGATGTGTGAGAGGATTTGTCTCAGCATAATCATTTTGAACGAGTGCTTCGAAAGAGCATGATTCAGCGGTCTCAAGTCCAAGATTGGGCGGAGTCCTCAGTCTTTCTTTGGCACCAGAAAACAATGACTGTAGAAGCCGCTCTTGCGGTCTGTGAGTGGCACTGTCTCGACTGCGCTTTGCGAGAAGATTGTGTATTTCCTCTCGCAGAACTGAGGCATTCCGCTGCCGTACAGTGAACATTAACACGCTGTTGAAAAGGGGCAGTCTGCGGAAGAACTGAAGCGTGTATTCGTTCTTTATTGATTTCATAACCCATTCTGATACCCCTGGCAGTGCCTGCCACGCTTCTGTGAACTGTGACAGCGGGCGAGGCGGACTGCACACTGTGAGGGATAACTCGCCATTGGGGGGCGGGGAGTTTAGTATCACACGAGTGTGAGAGTGAGGGATGGGGGAGAGGGGAGTGAGAGGAGGAAAATTGTCCTGATATTGAGGTGAGTTCGGGGTTGAGGGAGTGATATTGGGTGATATTGAGGGAGTTCGGGGGAAGTCGTGGCCTAATGGTTAGAGAGTTGGGCTTGAAGGTTGCTGGTTCGATTCTCGCACCGGCAGGAATTGAAGGTGGGGATTGTGAATGAACAGCACTCTCTCTGCCTTCGATACCATGACTGAGATGCCCTTGAGCAAGGCACCGAACCCCCAATTGCTCCCCGGGCGCTGGAGCAATGGCTGCCCACTGCTCCGGGTGTGTGTTCACGGTGTGTGTGTGTGCGTTTGTTCACTATTCACTGCTGTGTGTGTGCACTTGGATGGGTTAAATGCAGAGCACCAATTTTGAGTATGGGTCACCGTACTTGACAATACGTCACGACTTTCACTTTCACTTTCTTTTGTATGTTTTTTGACTTTATTGCACTGCATAGTGGAACAGTCAAGACACAAACATGACAATTGCTCTCGCCACCCGCAACAGGCAGGGGGGCGTGGTGAGCACACACAGCAGAGCGAGCGGACTTCTTCAGTGGCTCATCTTCGGCACTGGGTGCAGCTTTCCTCCTCCGAGAGACAGCATCAGGAACGCGGCTTTGATTCCGGTGCCGGTGGCCTGCCGTCTCTGTCAGGGCGGCGTCTCTGGCCCTTTGATCTCTGACGGCGCTTCGGCCATGGCTGTCTTGATCTCACCGCAGGCTCATGTTTGCGCCGAACAGCAGCAGAAGAGGCGTGCCCGTTTATTAATGAGTACACCATCGCGCATTATTAAAGATGTCACCTTATGAAAATGATGATGCAGATAAGGAATAAAACTCCACATCCGGCTGTCAGCCGATCGCAACAACTGCGTACAGGTCTGTTTTATCTCCTCCTGAAAATGAACGAAAACTAAAGTATGATCTTATGTCTCTACAAATAGCAATATATGCAAAAATCAGAAAATGTTCAACGGTGACTAAAAATATAATATGCCAGCCAGTGTATTCCAGCAGGTCTTTGGTTGACAAAATAAATTGTATAAAAATGTGCAATTTTTATGCACTTGAATTAAGCAAAGGAAAATGAATGTGCTATTTAAATTTCAGTTCATTGGTAGGTCTACAAGACTTTAATACAACATTAGTTTTGACTAGCTTGATAAATATTAATTGGAAGCAATTTGTAAGAATGGAAAGTCCAGTGAGTTTACCTTGCAACATCAATACAGCCTGATTAAATGAGCTGTCATCATATCATATGTCACATCCAGCACTTCTGCAAACCACACCTTCAAAACATTAATTCATTCATTCATTCATAATTTTAAACCAGCTGAGTCACTGAATCTTCTTTTGCACCAGATGGACTGATGGACATTGAGACATTGTTTGGAGAGTCTAAAAAAAAAAAAAAAAAGAGATATATATAACCTTCCACCGGAAATTTGAGACCACAGTATGTTTAGAAAATGTAGTGTCGTTAACATCATCATCAGCAACTTAGGAAACAAAATTATTTCACAACATTGCATTTTGGTTGCTGTTAGGTTACACACTGGAAACTAATAAAAGCATAAGTGATAGAGGCTTAAGTTATATGTTTGTGTTATCCCATAGCCTACACCTGACAAACTATGAAAAAAGTTACCACTGTGCCTGCTACAAAATTCTGTACATGCAAATTTGTCTCAATTAAGCAACCAAAACTTATAATTATTATAATATCTTAAAACACAGACCAAAGCAATTGGAAGAAGGCTGGATTTAACCTCAACAATTTGTTTTCAGAGTTGTCTTTTAAAAAACCGAACTCTATACATGTGATATGATACTGACATCAAATTGAAATTTAATTTGTTTCATGAAAATCTGTGAAAATCTGTTGGTCCGCTACATGTGCACAACTCTACGTGTGTATGCAGCAATTCACTCTGACTTGTCCACTGTTTTGAGAATTATAAATTGATCATTAAAAAAAAATGCTCATAGAAAATTATGTAATTTCTTCTTTGAATTGAATATCTCCTGTGTTGAATATCTGTTGTTCTCACGTTAACATCTGACAACATTTTTCACTCTTGTTTTCCTGTCAGGAGATAATCACTTTAGGATGTGGAAATAATGTTTATAAAATTTCACAGGTGATGAGCTAATTATGAAATAATATTTTCATTTCGGATTTAGTCAACAAATTTTTTGACTTTTCAAATTATGATCAAATACTCACATGTGACATTGAGATGAACAGCAGGAGAGATGTAAGTGTGTTCATGTAGAGCACAGCTATATCTGCCTGCATCCTCTCTTCTGACTGACTGCAGCAGGAGTTGATTGTTTGTGTCTCTTCTCTCAGTTAATGGCTGTGAGTTTCTGTACCAGATGAATGTTGCTCTGTCAGTCAGAGCGCAGCTGCTTTTACATGTCAGACGGACTGAATCTCCCTCTGTCACTCTCTCAGGAGACTCCACCTGAAGATCTGAACACAACACACACATTATATCTAGTGCTGCTGTCATACACTGATTATTATTCAACATAATGCACAGAAGAAGAGTGAAACCTCATCAAAGTCACCTGTGACAGTAAGAGTCACTCCTGGAATGCCATTCCATTTATTATCTTTATTGGTTCTGAATCTGAAATAGTACTTGTGTTCATCTTTCTGTGTCACATGACTCAGTCTGATGGTGCAGTTCTGCTGTTTATCTCCCAGATACCGAAGCCTCTGACTGTATTCAGGGTCCTCAGACAGATCTGGAGGCTCTTCATGTTTCTCTTCACTTGAACCTTTATGTTTACCTTCATGTTTTAGTGTTTTAGTCCAGAACACTTTCCTGACCTGATGTCCAGTAGGGTATGTATAAGTAAAGTTCATTATCACTGATGAGTTCTTTAGTGTACAGATGTGTGAAGGATTGTTACTCACATCCCAACCAGTACTAGACACCCCTGAAACAAGATTCATTAGAAGAAAATATTAGCAGCAGTTACTAACAGAATGTATTTGCTCAAGATCTTTGAATGTCTTTTGGTTGTTGAGTAGAAGGTGTTGAAGAAAAGCAGCATTGAACAGCTGAGCTAGAACAGTGAAAACAGAAGTGAAAATACTGGCACTGTCTAGATTAAAATATCAATCAGATACAATCAATATTATACATCAGTATTTTCTGAGAAAAAAAAAAAACACATAATGAAGATAAGTTTGGCATTACATTTCCATTATAAATGAGATACTGAGTAAAGCATTGGACAGACATAAAAAAGACAGACTTCATGCTTGTACTGCTCCAATATAGGAGAATAACTTGTTTTATTCCTTTACAGTGCTGGGTAGATTACTTATAAAATGTAATCTGTTACTGATTCCAAATTACATGAATCCACTGCATTACATTTAAATAAGAGATTATGTGAATTTGTGATTTTTTTTTTGTAATGTTTGTAACGTAATTATTATATGTAACAAATAAAAAAGTAACTGTAATCTGATTATGAGCATTTTAACATGTAATATAATTAATTACAAGTACTTAATTTTTGGAATCTGATTACATAATCCAGATTACATTTAATCAGTTACTACCCAGTTCCTTTATATACATAATTGAAAGCACAACACAGCAAATCATTGAAACTTGTTTACACTGTCAATCCAAATCCGATTTTGTGCATATCCGATTGGAATCTGATCTAGATGTCTGACTGTCCACAGTGTATGGCAACTGCTCAAATCCGATTTGCGTGTTTTGTTTCACTGAATATCTGCACTGGTTTCTATAAACAACAATACAATTTGCATTACAGATGTTGTCTTACAACATAACAACATGTTGCCTTTACGCTGGATTATATTTCGTTTTGAGATGAAGGGTGGGACAAGTGATATTTTAGGTGGGCTGGGGGTATGTGTGTTGGGTTGTTGTTGTTTTTTTTTTTCTTATATTCTTTTAATGTTCTGTTATTTTTCTTTTATATTTTGCAAACTATTTTCTATTCTGAGAAAGCAACACCGAACACTCAACACGGAAAACAAAACCATGCAATGCGCTCTAAGGAATATTCAAGCCATGATCTTTAGGCCTGCATTGGGATTGGGATCCCGCTGGACCCAGCGCAAATCATGTGGGAACAGGTGGTTTTACCTTTGCTGAGGGTGGGAGTGGGCAGTCACGAAATATAGTGTGGGACACATAACCACGATTTGGCACATAACAAGAGTAATGAAGTTACATTAACACTAGGCTTACTGCGCTAGTTGGTGTTACACAGTGTTTGGTCATACACCGATTACATTACTTGACCATCACCCCCACTGTCGTTTTGCATTTTTATAGAAATAAAAATTGAAATTTAAAATTTACATTTGAAAAAATGACATTTTCATACTAAAATACATATTTTACAGTCACTGTTATGCAGATTGATCATAAACACAGCTCAATGGCTTTCTACCAGTGACCCTCCTTCACAAAACTTAACATCCAGCCAGTGCCGGCCCATGCTTTCCTGTCCGAAAAACTGATCGACCTGCAGCACCCCTTTAAGTCAAACACACATACAGATGACACACCAGGGCTGTACAGTGTGTTTCAAAACATTTAATGACGTTTTTGCTCCAAATTCATTTAATAACAAAAGTCGACTGTTTGAAATAAATTCCTTTTGCGATCTGATGTGGTTCCATATCACAGAATGAAGCAAAATCAAATATTCTATACAGTGATAAAGGCTATGTCAATTAGTTTTGCATTACAAATATACATTATGTATATAAAAAATACCCGAGATGGCTTGAAGAACAGAGATACACCATTTAGTCACAATCGTTTGTTTATTCTTAATTCTTTATCAGTTAAAACATCCTATCTGCGTTTTATTCAGCTACTGCAGCAATAGCATATGCCTTTGTCTATTTTAGGGATTTCTTCCAACGTGATTTTTGTATTTCATTTTATGATTTTTCACACTATGGTTTTACTGCAGGAGGGCGCCAGTATGAATGAATCAGCTACGGCTACTCACTACACCTTATTTTGGGTAAAAATTGGGAAAATAATATTTCTAAGTTTTTCTCCAGTGTAGAGGAGTTTTCTTTTCCTCTCTCTCTCTCTCTCTCTCACTCTCTCTCTCTCTCTCGCTCTCTCTCAGTGGATGCATAAAATGTCCCGACAAAAATTAAGAAATTGCTGTTAATGGTTTTTTATCATAATCATTTATAATAAATCTTTAGACCTTTATAAACAATTATAGTTATAGGCCTCCTGCATGTTAACAGGTCATGCTGCAGTTTTCTGTAAAATATATTAATAATAATCATTATCAATAATTATTATTTTGTTTAATGTTTTATTTAGTTATAACTATAATTAGAATTATTAGTAGTCATATTGATATATAAAAACAACATTTTTTTTTTTTTTGGCCAAATTGTGCAGATCTACAAACAGGCACAGCAAACTTAGTATTCTTTATAATTTCTGACAAATAAAGAAAAAGGTTTATCTGAAAACTTTTCTAGTTTAGTTCAGATTTTGGCATTGAAATGAAAGAATGATAGAGAGATTAAAGTGAAATTGTGGTAGAAATGGAATCCAAACGGTATCTTTATGGAGCTGAAAAAAAGGATGTCCTGACTGCCATACATAATATTTATTGCTGTAGTGTTAGTATTATAAATGCAATGATGCCCACGATCACAGACAGGCTTGTCATATGTTTTAATTGCTATGACAATTTTTACACTAGTGGGGCCTATTTGCATTATCTTGACTAGGGCCCCACAACCTTACGGGCCGGCACTGCATCCAGCACAGTTTTACTATACATACAATGCAAAATATTTCAATACAAGCATTTCAGTGAAATTTAATTTATGCAATATTTCAAACCTTTAACCCACAGGGGAATAATCAACCCACGGCAACAGATTTGACTGAACACGAGTCGAGAGTAAGGAGAGAGATAACTGACTGATCATGGTGGAGGATTTGCTGCTCAACAGATCCTGAGCTCATTGACAAATATCTTATTTCGTAAAATTAGTTCCCTTTACACAGAGTGCGCGTGACTTCAAAATCTAAAGTGAATCACAAGCGCTCATTCAAAAGCAATTTCATTGCCATGCATATTGATAGCGGCTCCCTGATGCGCAAAAATTATCCACCTTGTTTTTCCCTAACAATGTGCAGACATTTGTAAATTTTATGGGTCTGGCTTCCCGTCTTATCCACATCCAGCTATTTTTAGCAATACAAAACAGCTCGTTTTGCAAACTGATATTGCAAACTGGTGTGTTTTACCATATTATTTTAATGTGTTATCTTAATTATGATCACACTGTGGTGATGTAGTGCAAACAGTTTTACCGTTTACTGCACTTTGTTATTCTTCTCGGGTTTTTTTTTTTTTTTTCTCTACAATGGCTAATGAACCGAAAGTCTCATCCAAAGGCTTACTTCCGGGTTGAAGAATAAGGTGGATATACAATATTAGCACGTTTGTGTGTGCGGGTGGGAGTGGAACACACATTGTGAGAGCGGGCAGTAAGAAAACAAAAAAGAAAAATATATGGAGTTCAACTGAATATCACACCAATTTTGTGACAGGCCTGCTACAAAAACATCCGACGTGTTTGCATTTTACGCGTTGCGTGAGAACTTGAAAAAGATACACTAAATCCGATCTGAGCAGTCAGACTGAAACAGATTTCTGGAAATGTGATTTGAACAGGATTTCATGTATGAATGCAGCTTGAAATGGATTTGTAAAAGTCAAATTTCATGTGATTTTTGCTGTTCACACATGCCAAATATGATCGGATTCCAATCGGATATGCACAAAAATCCGACTTGGACTGACAGTCTGAACAAGGCTATTGAGAAGCATCAGAAACTCACTGTGAATCGTGAGAGAAAAGATGAGAGGAAGAAGAGCCATTCTGACTGACATCACCATAGCAACACCTGCAACACGGAAATTCCAATATGGTTGAAATTTACAAGAAAAATATATTTCAGTCTTTCTACCTTAAAATGTGTAATTATTTGTGAAATTTACTAGCAATTTCTGAGTGAAAACAGTTTCAAAGGAGATTCTACACCATTTTTGTTCAGTGCAGAAGCATTAAAAATGTATCTCCTTATAAACAAACAAACAAAACTTGATAAGAAACTGGTCATGGTCACAACTCACCAGCTGAAACAAACTGACACATGAAGAGAAACAAGGAAGGTTTACCAGCCTCATTTATAACCAGAATGACATTTCCTCCTCATTTCCTGTCTTTTTTTAAACCTCTGACTAGTGATGTAAAAAATATTACATTAAAAAAAAAAAAAGATTCTTTCTTTTAGATTTTTTAAAATTCAAAAAACATTCTGTTTATTTCCTGGTCTATGAAGGAGGGTGTATTTTTTATTTATTTATTTTTTTTTCTGTGAAACAAATGTGTTCAGAAAAGTTATCATAGTTTTAGTGAAAATTACATAAATAATAAACCAAGTATGAAAAATGTCGAGAGTTTTCATGTTGTTAGATTTTTAACAAATATTAAATTTGTACCAAGCGGGGCGTTTTGCCCCACAGGTGGGGTAAAATGGCACCCAGTCTGACAAAGAAATTTGCAATAAACATTTACAGCAATATCAGAGTACAGGGAGTTTTAGCTTAAAAAAAAAAAAAAAATCAGTAATTATGAATTACAAAATTATAATAGCCTATTTGAAAAATGTTGTTAGCTGATGATAACTGGCTAGCTAACTAGCTACCTGATGTTAATTTGAGGCAATGTTTTAAATATAAAATCCAAATATTTTTATTCAGCCAACTAGTTAGAATACATTTGATGGAAAAACAAAGGATTTGATGTTCAGAACAGAGTAACTAAAGTAATATCCCATTGCCCCACTGATATGTTTGAGAAAAAAAAAATAAAAATGTCATTCTTAAAATATAATTATATTTTTATTACATAACACATACGCCCTACCTACAGGCCCTACTGTTCTCATATCATATATAACTGTGATGTTCTATAAAACAATAAACTTTAAAACACTTTTTTTCTTACTGCTGATAATGAGATCATTTACTGTGAAATCCGTTTTCTCTCCGGTACATCACCAGTGTAAGCTTCATGGTGGATACTTCTACATCACTCTCGTCAACGTACTCCATAGTTACAATAAAAAATTATCTTGACTTTATCTTGTGACTATTTTGGGAAAAATGGTGCTGGTGGGGGGGTGGGGGGGGGGGTGGGTGGGGGGTCTTTTCCCCCATTCTACCCTATTGCATGCAAGCAGGACTACTTAAATCAAACACACAAGTGAAAAAGTACCTAAAGTCTTAAAATATAGATGTCTGCTGACGTACGAGGGCCCACGTAGAACTATTGTTTATAGATGCTGTGTCAATACATTAATGGGCAAAAAACAACAGTGACTGCGTTGGTGTTTCCTGTTGCGCATACGCACGTCTGACCAGCAGATTTCCAGTGTGGCGAAACACATCTGCAAAAGTTTTGTGGCTTGTGTTTTTTTTTGCTGTTATGATTTTGCATGATTATACATTTAAGATTTTTAAAATTCAATTTAATTTCTTTAGTCACACAATTCATCAGTATCACCCTTAAATTTGGTTTTGGTTTTGTTTCAGTGATGTTAACATCAAGATTTAAATAAAATCAATCGAGACTTTACGTCATAAAAGACATAAAACACAGAAAGAGGATGGACATTCATAGGTTTCACTTCATTGACAACCAGCAGAAGATAGTGAGACTTTAGTCACTCACACCAAACATAAAGTACCAACCAACACCAGTGTTATTTATATACCTGAATGACGGAAATGGGCCTTAAAGGCTTGAAATAATAATTGATTCCATGTAACAGTGGAAGGGCTTCAAGTCATCTGCATCGTTCAAACAAAAATACTTCTACAACGATCTGTGGGATTTGAAAGACACTCAATCAGGTCAAACAGGAAAAGATATTGCATATATCGCAACATATATCCTAAGATAAATTTGGATATTGTGCTCACAGTAGGCAGGTCATGAAAATTATGAAATTATAAAAATTTCCACCAAAGGCTTTGACAGATAATTTCTCTTGACAAATTGTTGTCAGAAGTGTCTCTAGACGAAACATGCCAAATCTCATACAAACCGGATGAGTTTATTATTTTTGAGGGTTTACCAGCTATAATGTAGATTAAAATAACATAGTCATTATATTTCCAAAAATTAATCTGCTTTTACAAACATTTTGTCCGGAGGGTCTCTAGATTTCATACAAACTGGATGAAGAATTCAGGATTTCAGAAACATTCCGATCAGAGGACCAGTGAGAGAAAACGCTCTTTGCAAAAACATGGAATAATCCAGCTCTTGGGTAAAATTTAAAAAAGAAGACATGAAAATCCAGCATCAGACTAGCAGTGCCTCAGTGCCACCACACGAGGGTAATGTCAACATGGAGATCAGTTTTCCCAGGAGCAGTAATTTCACCAAACTGATCTGTTGATCATTTGATTGTGCTGTAAATCACTGATTGATCCTCCACCATCTGATCAGTAGATCTGTGAAATTAATATATCCAGAGATATTGCATCAATGACCTTTACAGATGCCAATTAATACAACCTCAACCAATGCAGGAACGGCATTCAAGGGTGCTCAAAGTTGTTCTGATTCAATCTAAATATGTTTTTATTATGTAATGAACATGCCATGATCGAGTTTCTCACCTCCTGGCAGCATCAGTCTGGTATTTTCTAATGTTGTCGTACTGGCTTTCCGTCTCTTCCGGTTGGTTCATCTCTTCGTTTCTGTGATGCAGGACAGTTACATATTGGATCTCTTCAGAATCAGATGCTTTTCCTTCAGTCTGATTGTGACTGAAATTATTGAGAGTAATTAAGGAATACAGGGCATCGTTTTTATTCACGCCATCAGATTCAGACAGAGACCCATCGTGAGCTGATACGTTGACATAAAGATCATCCTAAAATGAGAGGAAATTACTTATTACACTTTATTTATGGCAAAAAATTATTAATACCTTTGCATACAACATTTGCTTAACGCTCATTTTATTTACCTGCTTTTGAGCAATGTGATTAGGTCTCTGTTTTTTCCTCCTGCAATACAGAATCATCTGAAATGCATTTAGGAAATAAGCTTGGTATACCAATGTGTTTCCTGACAGACAACATGAACTTACATGAGAAACACGATGATGAAAATGAAGATTAAACCTCCCAATCCACCAGTGACTCCAGCAACTGCATACAGAAGCTTCCTTCCTACAACAAGACAAGTGACAAGATGATTCATTTATCTTTATACACTATGAGAAAACAAAACCATGATTCATAGTGTACAGCTGCATTTCAACACAAATGCATTTATCTTCATAGTCAAAGATTTCATGACTGGTGCACCCTTTGTCACATTTGAATGGATTGTTATTGCTGCTTCAATATACATCCCTGTGTATTTTACAAACTGTAAATGTATTGTAGATAGCACACGTACGTCAACAAGATGTCTGTTAGAGATCTGGAAAGCATCTGCTGTGTACAAACAGGACAGACATTTTTAAGATGTCAGTTTTAAATACATTCTTAATCTTAGACATCTTAAAGACATCTAATAGACGTCTATTTGACATCTGATAGGAAACGTCCTACAGACGTATTAGCAAACACTCTCATCTTGCAGATGTAAATCCAGACTTCATGTAGACGTCTCCGTTATGTACATGTGCTATCAGGGAGTACTTTTGTGTGTTAAAATGTCTGAAACCAAAAATAAACAATATGTGGTTGAAAACACTGCTTAGCTGTGATTATATGAGAAGCACCGAGCGCGTCCATCTCTGGCTCAGCGCCAGCCAAAGCGCGAAAGCAAAGTTTGAATTTGGCAGTTATGTGACGTCATTGACCATTCTAAATCTCATACGTGCGACCGTACTCCCAGGGGCACAGATATAAAAATCAAATCATACTGCTCAAAAGGTTAATAAAATATGGAAATTAAAGCATACTAAATGCATTATAATTGTGTCTTAAAGTGACTGTTCCAACTTTAAACTGAGCCTGCACCAAATGATGCTGTTTTTAGGAAATTTTATAAATAAATTCATAAAATTAATTACTTTAAACAGACACACACACAAATGTTCTTCTTTTCATAGCTCATCAGTAGCAAAAATACTCGTCCAGTCGCAGAATGACTCAGTGATACACACCATGTACAATGACAGTAACAGCGTCTGATCTCTGAGATCCATGTTGATTGTGAGCCTCACAGTAGAAGCGTCCACTCTGTAGTGCACTGAAACTCTGTTCAGATCCAACAGCTGACCTTTGATTCTCTTTAAACCAGCTGAAGTTCAGAGCAGGTGGGTTTGAATCACTGCTGCAGATCAGAGTCACTGAATCTCCCTCCACTATTTCACCAGATCCATTTATGAACACTGAGACATTCTTTGGATGATCTAAAAAGGACAAAAAATGAAATGTCACAATACATATTAGAATATTATGAATTTGGAAATTTGAACAATGTTCAAATGATCATTAACTCACACATGACATTTAAAGTCACAGTATCAGAGTATTTCTCTATATCTTCATATCTGGACTTGCACTTGTATTCTCCACTGTGATCAGAGCTGATGTTTGAGATGCTGTAGATTTTTCCAGATCCTACAAATGTTCTTCCTTTAAACCAGTTGATTTCTGCAGGTGGGTTTGAATCACTGCTGCAAATCAGAGTCACTGAATCTCCCTCCACTATATCACCAGATCCATTTATGAACACTGAGACGCTCTTTGGAGGATCTAAAAAGGACAAAAAATGAAATGTCACAATACATATTAGAATATTATGAATTTGGAAATTTGAACAATGTTCAAATGATCATTAACTCACACATGACATTTAAAGTCACAGTATCAGAGTATTTCTCTATATCTTCATATCTGGACTTGCACTTGTATTCTCCACTGTGATCAGAGCTGATGTTTGAGATGCTGTAGATTCTTCCAGATCCTACAAACGTTCTTTCTTTAAACCAGCTGATTTCTGCAGGTGGGTTTGAATCACTGCTGCAGTTCAGAGTCACTGAATCTCCCTCCACTATTTCACCAGATGGACTCACTGCTACAAAAGCTCTCTTTGGAGGATCTAGAGGTCCAGTATAAATGAAAATAATACTAATAAGAACTTTTTGCACTTCTAATTTGATTTTGTTGTTGAAACTTTGGTAACACTTTATTTTGATGGTCCCTTTTGAGCACTCTTTTGACAGTAACTTTGCACCTACATGTCAACAAACTGTCATTAGAGTATTAGTAGACTGTCTGATTAATATATGCTAACTCTTTATTGTAATGTTCTCCCAACAGACATTCTACTGACTATAAGTAACTTTGCAAGTACATCTCAACTTATTCTAACCCTAACCCTTCCAGTCTACTAATACTGTACTAATACTCTAACGAGAGTTAGTAGATATGTAGGTGCAATGTGACTTATAGTCAACAGAAATTTGTTAAAGGGACCATCACAATAAAGTGAAACCAAATTTTTTACATAATCTGGATTCTCTGTTGAATGATATTTGAACAAATTTACTCAGGAGGCCAAAAAATATGATTTAATCTGTACTCACATGTGACATTAAGATAAACAGCAGGAGAGATGTAAGTGTGTCCATGTAGAGCACAGCTATATCTGCCTGCATCCTCTCTTCTGACTGACTGCAGCAGGAGTTGATTGTTTGTGTCTCTTCTCTCAGTTAATGACTTTGAGTTTCTGTACCAGATGAATGTTGCTCTGTCAGTCAGAGCGCAGCTGCTTTTACATGTCAGATGAACTGAATCTCCCTCTGTCACTCTCTCAGGAGACTCCACCTGAAGATCTGAACACAACACACACATTATATCTAGTGCTGCTGTCATACACTGATTATTATTCAACATAATGCACAGAAGAAGAGTGAAACCTCATCAAAGTCACCTGTGACAGTAAGAGTCACTCCTGGATGACCAAGCCATTTATCTTTATCAGTGATGAATCTGAAACAGTACTCATGTTCGTCCTTCTGTGTCACATGACTCAGTCTGATGGTGCAGTTCTGCTGTTTATCTCCCAGATCCTGAAGCCTCTGTCTGTATTCAGGGTCCTCAGACAGATCTGGAGTCTCTACACCCTTTACAGGGTTTTTGATCCAGAACAGTTTACTGATCTTATGTCTAGTAGGGTATGTATACTTGCAGCTCATTATCACTGATGAGTTCTTTAGTGCACAGATGTGAGAATGACTGTAACTCACACCCAAACCATTTTCACTGAGAACATCTGAAATGATTTTTTTTATTATTATTCAAATGAACTGCATCTGTAACACTAGAGAATGTTGAAAAGCAGAAATAGTTCTGACTCACTGTGAATCATGAGCAGAAAGATCAGAGGAAGAGGAGAGGCAATTTTGATTGACATCAACATAGCAACACCTACAACACAATGCACCGTGCCTTATTTTAGCTTCTGTCAAGGTGAATCTCATGAAATCCATCAAAAACAAGATCAGGCCATTGTGAGATTTTTGTCATTAGAGTAAAATGTAAAATGATTTTTATATCTACATTTACATTTGTAATCATTTGGCAGACACTTTTAACTTAGGGTGTAAGTTAAAAGCAAGTTTATGAGGGCAAAAGAAGCAATTAAACCAAAAAAGAAAAGAGCAGCAATATATGTTGTGACAAGTCCCAGTTAGTCCAACACCGAACATGTAGCAAGCAAACAAAAAAAAATCTCTTACCGTTTTTCAGGGATGAAGCGATACAGTTGGAACAGAAGTTCACAATCATTAGATGATTTCTCTTGAAGATGAATGCTTTATCTTCCTCTAATCAAGCACATTTTATTCTCAGTTTCTGCATAAAAACCAGCTTTGTTTAAATCCATTCAAAGAGTATTTCGATAATGTAAAAAAATATATATATCTCATCATAAAAAGGACAGGGTGAATGAAGCAGCATCTGCCAGTGCATGAGTTAGTGAAACAGAGGAAAAAAGAAGAAGTGAAAAGAGATGAGAGAACAACATGCAAAGTTTTTTACATTTTCAAAGCAACTTTCACATGCAGTGGAGTTTTTCATTTCTCTTGACAGTATTGCCCACAGATGCTGAATTCCTTCAAAGCGAACAAATGCAATCGTGTGAGTTATTTTAGTGAGTTTTTTTTTTTTGAGCTTTTAAGGTCATAAAATTCTGTTTTACACTAAGTTTCTCTTCCTCTTTTGTATGTTGTGTGTTGCCTGTGAACTATATTAAACCTTTATGCAAATCCTGAAACGACAGTCTCTGTATTATTTACAACACAGACACTCTCTGTTCCTTGTACATTGTTCCTCAAAGCTTCAAGGGAACTCAGTACCACTTCTATCTATCTATCTATCTATCTATCTATCTATCTATCTATCTATCTATCTATCTATCTATCCAATGAGGGTCTAATTGTGCTGTGCTGTGAATCAGGCCCAGCTCCACCAGCAGTGCAGTGCTGTAAACACATTCTCATCAAATGAAGAGATGTCTGTCAATAACTAGTGAAGTGCAAACAATGTTCACCAGTTGGCGCAAAGACGCAGGAGAAAAACAACGATTCACAAAACTTATAGCATTAAAAATTGGAAATACTTGCAAACTACTTAACTTAAACAAATAAACAAATAAATCCAATAGTTAGATTTTATTATTATTTTTTTAATACACAGTTATTATAACTTTTGACTGAATTAATTTAATTTCTTAATGTTCTCCTATTAAATTCAGATAAGACAGAGATATTACTTATTGGACCAAAAAACAGTACACAGAATCTCTTGGATTCCAATTTGCATCTAGACGGATGTACTGTTACTTCCTCTACAGTCAAAAATCTGGGTGTTATATTAGACAGCAACTTGTCTTTTGAAAATCATATTTCTCATGTTACAAAAACAGCATTTTTTAGTTTTAGAAACATTGCCAAGCTTTGAAACATGTTACCTGTTTCTGATGCAGAAAAGCTAGTTCATGCATTCATGACCTCTAGACTGGACTATTGTAATGCACTGCTAGCTGGTTGTCCTGCATCTTCAATAAACAAGCTACAGGTAGTCCAAAATGCAGCAGCTAGAGTCCTTACCAGGTCAAGAAAATATGATCATATTACCTTTACATTCTCTGCACTGGCTACCTATTAATTTCCGCATCAGTTACAAAATATTACTACTTACTTATAAGGCCCAGCTCCTGCGTACCTAACTAGTCTTCTATCAAGGTTGCAAAACTCTGGACTCTTGTTAGTACCTAGGATAGTAAAGTCCACTAAAGGAGGTAGAGCTTTTCACATTTCAGCTTTTTCACACTTCCTGATAACGTTTGGGGTTCAGACACACTCTATCTGTTTAAATCTCAAAGAAAAAGAAATCTGCCTAAGGCCTTCAGAATCAACAGTGCAGACGTCTATAGCTTAAATTCAATGGCAATGAAACAGTTGCTTTAACCAATCAGATTTCGAGTTGGCAGCACCAGGGCCAGCTAGCAGGCTTACAATAACGTCAGCATTTTCTGGTCCTTTGATTGGATGGTCAGAGAGCGTACTAGTCAAAGCTAGCAAACAGCATCACTGTAAATCATTTTTGTTTTCACAGTATTATTACTGTTTCTCAGGTTTCTTACCGTATATGCTGTGTACAGTGTGTTATTGCAGATTTTCAGTGCATTCTGAAAAATATTCACCTTCAGTAAATCTAAATACTAAGTACTAAATGACTGCGAAAAACAACCACACACCTCCTCTGCACCAGCTCTGTGAAAGACTTGTGAAGATGAAAAACCACTAGAGTATGGTAGGTTAAATAAAATTGTTGACTTTTTTTTATTGCTTTATGCGTTGTATTCTGATGTTATTTGCAAGATATAAAGCCACTTTTAAGTTTCTGTAAGAATATCTCAGTTTCCCGAGTCGAGCTGTATTAACGGGTCTTTTCCTCCAGCCGCAGCGCCTCTGGCAGAGGAGGCAGACGGAGACTTGGCGTGAAGATGAGAGCCCTAGGGGTACATTAAAACACATACACTTGTCTTCATTGTCTTGTAAGAATTATTTTAATGTTACTTGCTCTCTTTCCCAGTAAAGCTGTGCTAACCAGTATTTTCCTCCTGCAGTGCGCTGGCAGAGCGGGGAGACTCGTGAAAACGAAAAGCAGTAAGAGTTTGTTAAATTTTAAGGTCAACTTTAAAATACTTGTAATCGCCTTATTTGTTGTATACCAATATTAGCCTATCTGTAAGGTAAATATATTTGAGTTAATAAATGTCTGTAAGAACATTGGGTGGACTGCATATGTGTCATTTTGTTAGGTTATGCTAGAGATCATGTGTTGCGCAGCTGCGGGAACTTGTTGAATTGTGTTAACTGGGTTTCTAGCTTTAGTAATAGCATTCATTCTCGCTACATGAGATACCTGTCTGTGATGCAATGCCCTGTTATACTGCATTTCTGTGTAATATTTATGGTTTCTATAGCCGTGGCATCATTATGATTATATTAAGAGGTGGATTAATTAATGTAGGACGCCACTTTGGCCTAGGTGTGAAATGCATGGCCCGCCACTGCATTTTAGACATAAGAAAATAACATTCAAAAGTAGTATTTTAATTTAAGTGTATTCAACCGTTCTCTGTTATCACTTTTTACCGAAATAGTGCTAATTCGCGTGCCGGTGTGTCGCTGAAATCTGAGCCGGTGAAGGGCTGCTGTTCGCTGGGGAACTGCGAACTTCAGACCGCTGCCCCGCGTTTCACTCGTAGCTGAGAGATGCCATGACTAACTACAAAACCTGCCCAAAAACAAACAGTACTGAGATTGGAGAACATATTTATAATAACATAACATTAAATTAAATTGGACTCAGTTTTATAACGAATAAAATACATTTATGTTATGCCACGCAAAAGGTGTTTCTATCAGGCGAAATGACTGCTGCTGATGCAGCTGACTGACATCTCGTCCTTATGTTGCGTTGCGTAAAATAATAAAATTTACTGCACAGTAAAGAGTTTATAAATGAAAAAATGTATACAAACAACAAATCTTACATTTATTTCACTGAAGAAGTGCACCAAATTGGCGGCGCTGAGAACTGCTCTCTCCTGTAGAGGACTCAAAAAGCCTGCGCACTGACTGTAACTTAGCAGCTGGGAGGTTTTCATCGGAGACAGGCTCAACCCAGTGGTTGGGTAGAAAAAAAATAACCCCGCATTAAAAATGACCCAGCAACTTAGTTACAGAAAAACTACCCAGCACCTGGGTATATATCGATATTATTATATATATTATATATATATATATATATATATATATATTTTTTTTTTTTTTTTTTTTTTTTTTTAATATATATACAGTGGGTACGGAAAGTATTCAGACCCCCTTCACTTTTTTCAATTTTGTTATGTTGCAGCCTGATACTACAATTGTTTAAATTCATTTTTTTTCTCATTAATCTACACTCTGTACCTCATAATGATGAAGTGAAAACAGAATTTTAGAAATGTCTGTAAATTTATTAAAAAGAAAAAACTGAATTATCACATTTACATAAGTATTCAGACCCTTTGCAACAACACTTGAAATTTCGCTCAGGTGCCTCCCATGTCTCTTGATCATTGCAGAGATGTTTCTACACCTTGATCGGAGTCCTCCTGTGGTAAATTAAATTGATTGGACATGATTTGGAAAGCCACACACCTCTCTGTAAAAGGCCTCACAGCTGATAATGCATATCAGAGCGAAAACCAAGCCACGAGGTCAAAGGAACTGCCTGCAGAGCTCAGACACAGGATTGTATTGAGGCACAGATCTGAGGAAGGCTACAAAAAAAATTCTGCTGCACTGAAGGTTCCCAAGAGCACAGTGGCTTCCATAATTCTCAAATGGAAGAAGTTTGGCACAACCAGGACTCTTCCAAGAGCTGGTCCCCAGCCAAACTGAGCAATTGATGGAGAAGGGGCTTGTCTAGACTGGTGACCAAGAACCTGGTGGTCACTCTAGTTGAGCTCCATGATCATATATGCAGATGGGAGAAACCTACAGAAGGACAAACATCACTGCAACACTCCACCGATCTGGGCTTTATGGCAGTGTGGCCAAACTCAATCCTCTCCTCAGTGAAGACACATGAAAACACACTTGGAATTTGCAATAAAGCACCTAAAGGACCCTCAGACTCTGAGAAACAAGATTACCTGGTCTGATGAACCTCAGTTCTAAGCATCATGTTTGAAGGAAACCGGCTCTTCTCATCACCTGCAGAGTACCATCCCAAAAGTAAAGTGTGGTGGTAGCAGCCTCATGCTGTTGGGCTGTTCTTCAACGGCAGGGACTGAGGAACTCATCAGAGTAGAAGAAAAGCTCAATGCACCAAAATATTGAGATAGCCTTAAAGAAAACCCAGTCCAGGGCATTCGAAACCTCAGACTGGGCCGAAGGTTCACCTTCTAACATGACAATGACCCTAAGCACACAGCCAAGGCAACACAGGAGTGGCTTAGGGACAACTCTGTGAATGTCCTAGAGTGACCCAGCCAGAGCCCTGACTTGAACCCTATCGAACATCTCTGGAGAGACCTGAAAAAGGCTGTCAACAGATGGTTCCCATCCAACCTGACCGAGCTTGAGAGGATTTGCAAAGAAGAATGGCAGAAATTCCCCAAATCCAGTTGTGCAAAGCTTGTTGCGTCATACCCAAAAAGACTCGAGGCTGTAATTGCTGCCAAAGGTGCTTCAACTAAGTACTGAGTAAAGGGTCTGAATACTTATGTAAATGTGATATTTCAGTTTTTTCTTTTTAATAAATTTACAAACATTTCTAAAATTCTGTTTTCACTTTGTCATTATAAAGGACAGCGTGTAGAGTAATGAGAAAAAAAAAGAATTTAAACAGTTGTAGTATCAGACTGCAACATAACAAAATTGAAAAAAGTGAAGGGGGTCTGAATACTTTCCGTACCCACTGTATATAAATATATATGGTGCTGCAGCACCCCTGGAGTGTAGCCCATGAAAAAATGTGGGTACGGTGTTAAAAATAAATGAATGGACGATTTGTAACAAAATAAATAAAATTAATTTTATTAATTTGTATATTAATTAAAATTCATTGAAAACAAAATGGAAATGAATGGGAAATGTGCAAAAATACAGATAATTTTTTTGTGTGTACAATCTACAAATCATTCACGATGCAGAAAAACCATGCACAGCAATGAAGGGGTGACACTCTAAAATATCAAGAGTGCAAAACAGACACACTCCACCCCCACCCCCCCACAAACACACTTACAGTATATGAACTAGTGTGACTGTAACACAAAGCATGTTTCTGCAATTGTGTGAAATAAAATGTATAATTCAGCCACAGTGCAGTTAAAACACACACACACCAAGGAAGGAGTTACACTCTAAAACATCAAGAGTACAAAACACACACACACACACACTCTCTCTCTCTCTCTCTCTCTCTCTCTCTCTCTCTCTCTCTCTCACTCACAGACACGCACACATAACACACTATTGTAAACACACACAAATGAACTGGTGTGGCTGTAACAATATGACAAAATTGAGCCAGAAGACTCAGATAAGAGGTTGAAATCAGATTGATTAATCTCTGATAAAGCATTCCTGTTCATTTTTGTTAGTTTTTCTTTTTTTTTGGCTTTGATGGAAATGAATGGGAAATGTCTTTCTTTGTGTTCATGTTTGACTGTAGTAAAGTTAATGCAAAAACTGACATTTCAAACCAACATTTAAAAAAACAAAAAACAAAACAAAACCTTTACAAAAAGTTGTCTTTGAGAATGTCTAAATATATATCCAAACCCACAAATTAAAAAAAAAAAAAAAAAAAAAAGGAATCTAGTGACTAAACCATGGAATTACAGAAGTTCTTTCTTTTTTCACTCCAACCAGATGGCACTAATCTGACTTCAAAAATTGGATTTTAAAGACATTGTCTCTATTTTAACATGAAATACTTCCATAATTGAAAAGTAATAGAAAATATTTGAAAAAAAGTAGTCCCTGAACAAGATGTTACAAGTCACCCTAAAGAAAATTTAATTAAAAATACATACAAGAAAATGTTATAATTACACAATCAAATCATATCGTAGTCTGTTGAAAACAATAGGATCAATTAAAAACAATGCAAACAAATACAAACAATAATAGGATAGCTAGCAGATATAAGATTCTAGTGTTGACAAATCTGAGTGCTAATTAACCAATTCTTATAAATTGATCATAATTATTGCATAAATATTAATTAGCACTATGAAATTCTCTCAAAATACAAAAGAAAATAAATACTATTGAACACAAAAATATTACATTGATTTTACTAAAAATAATAAAAAAAAGTTACATTTCAGGCATACGGTCTCTTTTAACCGAGAACGACACAAGTGTGACTTCCAAAAGGAAGTCCAGACGGTTAAAAGAACTTCTGATGAAGCAGAATTAATTCATCTGACTTTTTATCATATGAGAACTTATAAGCTTTTTATTCTGTGGCCTTGTTCTCGAATGCATGACAAGTCTTTAAATATGGCCATAAATACAGTTTTCTCTGCAGTGAGATAGGTGTGAAAAAAACAAAAAAGGTAGCCTAAATGTCGATCATGTGATCTTCATGACAAATAGAAAGACACAAACCGACGTCACACCAGGGAGCAAGAGGAAATCAGTTCTGTCTGATTCAAGCTTGAGGCCTTAAAATTAATAAAAAAATAAATAAATAAAAAATAAAAAAAAAACCCTAAGAAGCATGCTGTATCATAGTTATATTGCAAATTCACCAGGTGATGTCAATGAGATTTCTTCAATAAACAGTGACAACTACAAAATCCACCGCAGTGTTATATTAAAGATTGTATAATACCCAAGACAGTTCACTCATACTACTATGAATGGGAGAAACTGCACAGCCAATATGACAGTTCTAGTAATGTCCCACCTTCTAAATAAAACAGCCATTCAGCTGCCAATAGAAGCTCCAGATCCCATAAAAAGCAGTAATGAGATGCACGCTTGACTGCAAATATGCATTGGCTGGATCACTACAAGTAAGTTAATAATGGAAACTTTGAATTCTAAGGAGCGCATTTTTGAAAGAATTTGCAAGCGTGTTTTCACTCTGCAGTGTCGCTCAGAGTGGGAAATTGAAAACGTGGAATGGAGATGCAGCGGCTGATTACAGAACGCTTTGTGCGGGGAAGAGAATGTCTTTCCGCATATTTACATTGATCCAGTCCGGCTTTAGGTCTGTGTGTCAGATATTCACTCTAGAAGTGGTGTCTTTTGGAACCGTTTTCATCATCGGAGAAGAAATACAAACCTAACCTCAAGTTGGAACGTAAGTTACTATATAAGGACTTAATTATTGAAAAGTTGTTGTTCAGAACAACAGCATCATAGCAAGTTTAATACTCTGTAGTACAATAAGCACTATAATAATCTCTCTAGAATTTGTTTTCCCCTAGAAGTTTCTAAATGTAATGCTGTTTAATATTTGTTGTACTGTTCTGATGAATGACAGAAAAGTGTACAACTGAGCAGCTACAACCTGCCTTTAATGCAAAACATGAACAATACACTGATACATAAGATTAAAAACATTAAAAATCTAAATGAAGTAGGCTTTTAACGTGATATAAAGCATAAAGAAAAACCCACTTAAGTGATTACACAATTTTACAATTCATTAACCTTTAACTGCTATTTTAGCCCATATGATCCATAAATTACTTCAGTCATATCATGACACTCCTGTCAATCATTCAGGTCTCCACCCACAAAGTGATTTGTAAAAGCTGTAAAATGTTGCTTTGAGTCCAAAACACTACATCCTCTTCCTTCTTCTTAATAAGAAAGAAAGAAAGAACGTGGAAATATTAATAATGAAAAATAAAGAAAGTGAAAACATTAATAATTAAATATTTAAAGAACATTAGTAAGGCTACTAGATTTTATTTTTTCTCTGTATTGTAGGTGTTCTACTTACTGGAATATTTTCATACACAGAAGAGTTCAGTTCAGGTTTACAAACGTTAGAGCCATGTTGAGGAGCCTTTATAAATGAAGCGACAAAGTATATTAAGCACTGTGTTATTTAAATTTCCATATACTTACTATTCATAAGACACTTGGCATTTTTACACTGACATTGAAGAGCATTTAATTTCTTTTTGGCCAAAGGTAAGGAGAGTTTAGTCTTTTGAAATTCTCAGCTACAATACTTACCGTTACATTCTCATACACAGGATCAGTCATTTCAGCATCGCAAGCTTTGTGTCTGCCACCATGAGGTCTGGAATAACTCGTCTTTGCCATTAATGGAAAAAAAGCAGAGAGAAAATAAGTAATGTCTATAAACAACTCAATAGATTAAGACTACATTCAAATTTTAAATCCTTAAGTGACCAGTTTATTTACCTGATCAGTAAACTACTGATAACATTTTTATTTTTTTCTCACCTGACAATTGTGTGCACCGTTTCTGTTTTTAAGCCATCTGTTTCCCCTTTAAAAACCATTACCGACACAATTACAGTCAATCAGAACTTATCGGATGTTATGATTTTAAACCAAAAACATTCCTCTATAGAATGGGCTGTTTTGAATGTGATGAAATCTGATGTATCTACACGGTTCCCTTTCGATAGGTTCACTCACACGGCGTTTATCATGCAACGGAGAAACTCTTTTCTCAGAATCCTGAAGCCTGATTTGTTAACCCTCTGGGGTCTGAGGGTGTTTTGGGGCCCCGGAGAAGTTTTGACATGCCCTGATATTTGTGCTTTTTTAAGTTGCTTATGAACATATAAATGGCTAAAGTCTAAAAACACTGTATTCAGCACAAACTGGACTACAATAATATGTGAGCAGCATGTATGTACATGATTGTGTTTTTGAGAAAACAACGTTTATGCGTGGTTAGTGAAAAACTAAAATTTTGAAGTCACCTGAAATAAGGCCATAAAAAACATACAGAACATTTGTTCACAAGACTTTTGAGAACTGGATCTTGTAGCCTAGAATTTTTGCTTCAAAATGATGTGAAAATCATATTGTTTACTTGCTCACAGAAAACAATATATTGATTTAAATTTTCTAAGTCACTTTTTGAGTAGAAAGGGTCTATGCGACAGGGCGTGAACTATCCTGCATAATTCTGTGATTCACACCTGAGAAGACAAAGGCCCACATAATGAGCTGCATAATGAGCCATTCAGTCAGGTATGTGACTGAGAAGGAATTGCTACAAGAAAGAATGTGAGGAAAAAAGAAATGTATATATTTTTGTTTGTAGTTTATTCAGATTTTAGAATATCACATATAACTTGAGATTCACTTGTGAGTGCAGTTAAACAGTTTATTAGGAACAAACAAACAACTAAACAAACAACAGAAGAGTCAAGACATCGTGGGTGCAATATCCAAAATAGTGGCAGGAAACTGGAACCCAGGAAAACGAGAGACAGCAGAAGCTGCACGAGAAAACACAAAACAGATGTGAGCAACACAATGAATGGACAAAAACAAAGCAAACATGGTGACAATATACACTACCAGTCAAATTTTTTAAACAGTAAGATTTGTAATGTTTTTTTTAAAGAAGAGTCTTCAGCTCACCAAACCTGCATTTATTTGATCCAAAGTACAGCAAAAACAGTATATTATATTTATTATAATATATACATATTTTATTATTCAAAATAACGGTTTTCTATTTGAATATATTATAAAATGTAATTTATTCATGTGTGTCACAAATCCTGTCCATGCACTTCCGGTCACTCACCACCAGAGGTCACCTGCTCACTACATGGACTCTTGCACTACACCTACTGTTGCATGTCACCTCCAGACTACATTTCCCAGCAGCCATTTCACTAATCACATGCTCACACCTGAGACTGATCACACAGCTGATTCCCATTACACCCCTTACTTAAACCATGGACTTCCTCTCCCTCACTGCTGAGTATTGTATGGCGTGTATATCTCTCCTAGTGATAGCATCTCTACGGAGTCCACTTTAATTATTATTATAGTCTTGCCTTGCCTTGTTTTCTCGTGTTCTGATTCTTGCCCATGTTTCCTGGATTAACGCTTGCCTTGCCGTTCGGACTCTGTTTGCCCCTGCCTGGATTATTGCTGTGAACCTGGATTATCTCTCTGGCTTGCCCTATTGGATATTGTACGCTAAAATCTTAAAATAAATCAATATATTAGACATGCATGAAATTATGTCAAAGCATCAAACATGTTTTATGAAATATGAAAAAGACACAAAAATGGATGCTTACTGAAGAATGACACATAACATCGAAACTGCAGTTCATGGAAAATTACGCAAGTCTTTGGAAACATTACAAAACATGCTATTAACAGAAAGTGTTTCGACAGGCGTTTAAATGCAGCTAGTTGAGGTTGTAACTTCCCACACAGACACACCAAACCACTAACCACAGTCTTAAAAAGATCTAGGTACAACAATGTAAATAACCACCATGGACATTTTTCTAGTTTGTGGTATTGGTACGTCTGACCAGTACTTCCTATTCAACTACAGATAGGGAAAAATGTCATTTGACTTGACACACATTTAATTAACTATTATAAACATTATTGTAAACTGATTCAAAGCTGAATTAGCTGCAATATATTTACACTTAACTGGAGTCCAGCTTTATTTTCAATCTATTTGATGGGTCCTGGACCATTTGACTGTGCTGTAAATCACTCTTTTGCCCACCATCGCACTGGATCTGTGAAACAGCATAATCAAATTTGAAGTATGGATGACCACTTAAGATCCTCCACAAGTAATGCTGGAGCCGATCAAAGTTAAGTCAATTCTAAGTGATCATGCAATTGATAAGTTTCAAAAATAAGTTTCAATATTACACAAGAAAACGTGTCTCAAACCTATTTTGTTTCTCACCTTGCAGCAGAATCTGGATGGTGCACTCTCAGATTCTCATAGTTGCTTTCATTGTTTCTGACCTGTTGGATGGTTGCATACTTGATCACCTCAGAATCGGTGTATTCAGGAGTTTTTCCTGCAGTCTGATCCGTTATGGGTCTCTTGGGTGAAACTCTAGCATGCAGACCATCATCACAATTGTTCCTGTCAGAGCCGGAAGGTTGTTCAACCTGGAGAAAGAAGCCACAACCTTCTAGAAAAGTGAAATATAAAAGTAAAAATCACCTGCATGACATTCATGTTCCTATAGACTTTAGTCCCCTTATAAGAATGTTCTCTTAAACACACTGATTTCTCTTTCTTTGACATGATGTATTCAGATACAAAACAATTTGAAAATAAATTTAATAAATCACAACATAACTAAGTTGAGATTTCATTTTCATGACAGAAACAGTTGGATTTTTCTACACTGTGTTCTGACCTGCTTTTGCCAGATGTCTGACGCACCACTTTCTCTCCTCCTGTATCACAAAGATGAATGCATAAACACAAACACATTAATAATTATGAATGAGTAAAAAAATGCACATTGTTAAAACCAAAGATCTCACCTCACGAATACGATGATGCAGATAAGAAATAAAACTCCACATCCAGCTGCAATCGCAACAGCTGCATACAGGGCTGCAGGACCTAAAAGAGAAAATTCCTAAAATACGATGTATTGTCTGCATAACAGGAACATTGCTTTTATTATCAGCAAAATTGAATTGAAAATGTTTGATGGCATTATGCAATTAAACAATTATGCACAGTTTATTTAAAAAGTTATACTACATTATATTGTAAATGTTCTACTACTCTAATAATTAAGTAAAAACACTTAAGGAGATGTGGACAAGTTGTCTTGTTAGGTCTACAGGACAGTGATAAAAATCTGCACACAACATTACAGCACACAAGCTAAACATTCATCATATCATGGCCAACTAGCACTTCCAAAACACTAAAAATCATTATTTTTCTATCAAAAGTTATGGACAGATATTTATCTGACCTTTAACAATGACAGTTACAGCATCTGATTTCTGAGATCCATGTTGATTGTGAGCCTCACAGTAGAAGCGTCCACTCTGTAGTGCACTGAAACTCTGTCCAGATCCAACAGCTGAGCTTTGATTCTCCTTAAACCAGATGAAGTTCAGAGCAGGTGGGTTTGAATCACTGCTGCAGATCAGAGTCACTGAATCACCTTCCCAGAACTGACCTGACTGAACGATGGACACTGCGACGCTCCTGGGAGGGTCTAAGGACAAATATAAAAATTCACAATAAATATACTGTAAAACATTTCAAGTTGGTTAAACTTACAAATGAAAGTTCACCTGCTGCCTTAAAAATTGGAGTTAACAACTTAAAGATACTCTTTGTTTCAACTCAAGAAGTTATGTTTTACAATTTATTAAACTAATGGTCATTTGTTGTTTCAACTTGATGCTATGAGTTAAAACAACTTACTATATTACATTATCAGTTCAAGAAAACAAATCAGCTCATAATAAGCAGAGATGGAAAGTCCAGGGGTCAGAAAGTAAAAGTCCTGCCATGTGTTTATTCCACCCATGAACTCAGCAGCTGATTTCACCAGAGGATGAACCAAGTCATTCCTTTCAAGTCACAAGCGAGTCTAGAGTCAAATACCAAGTCCTCAAAGAGTTAAAGTTAATAAGATAATTAAGTGACTAATTGAATTATGATTGTGCATTAGTGATGAACACCTGCTGTTAACAAGAGGCATCACTGAAGAAAAGAGAAACACAAGAACTACAACTGACTTCAGGCACAGCCTTGGATGGAATCAACTGGAAAAACAAACAAATAAACAAACAAACAAACACGTTGCCACCATAATTGTGGTCAGTGTTTGCTTTAGTTGGGCTCTTGAGCCTTTTAGTAATTAACCTGTAAGCAATTGCAATATTGTTTCATAGCAAACATTTGTGCGTTGCTGAATCAAACCTTGAAGTAGCAGATGAGTTTACATTTTCTGTTTTATAACTCATTTGAATGAACATCATGAAGCAGTCTCTCTCTTTGGTTTATTGATTGATATTCAGCTATTACTGAACTGCAAAACAAAAAAACCTCCTATTTTTTTATGGGGGGGAGAACTGTATCAGCTCAGGCTTTTAGACATGAACACTTATCATACAATCCTCAACAGTGGTGACAATAATTATTCATACTGCAGTGCATGATGGGAGTTTTTACTATGGTGTTACCCAGCATGCATTGCAGCATGAAGCACTTTATTGATAGTCACCATTGTTGAGATTCATATGCTGGATCTTGATGTCTGTGTGAGTGTAAACAGTACAGGAACTAAATTTTTATATATATATACACACACTACATAGATTTAAAAATCATTTACTATGACTATTAGAGCAACACTGTTTGCATACTATAGTTTCACAGAGTTGATTATGCAAAACCTAAACATATAAATGAAAAAAGCAGAAGAAAGAAAAAGTTATTTTTAATATAATCAGGACAGCTCACGATGACTAACTCACCATATAAAAACAGCTAAAAGCTGCTTACTGTACAGCACTGATCTCTCTGCTTTGCAACACCACATGCATTGCTGCAGAGAGAGATCTAACACAGGAGTCAAGGGTCAAGAGCCCAACTAAAGCAAACACTGATCTCCATGATGGTGGCATAATTTTAACCAATAAAACATCTGAGCCTCTGTAATTCTCAATAACAGTAAGTGTTCATCACTGTCCAGTTCTCTACTAAGGTACCTGCTATAGCTCAATAAACTCCCCACTGGAAGGGTTTCAGGACAAGCACGGCGGATACAACTCGAGTCGCTTTATGAGCTTTTATTGTGCACACATACACAATAATCATCCACAAACTAGATAGCCTAATGCTACCGCTACGCTAGCCTGTTAGCTATCTGGTAGGTTAGTTAGTTAGGTTAGTTGAGTTAGGTTATAAACCTGCAATGAAAACATAAACACACACACAAAAAAAATCACCAGAATTAACTAATGAAGTTACACAATCATGTGATATCAATCTTTTCGATCTGAATTACTACCAATGCCAGTTTATAGTCACTCACCGGCAAGGCGTACCAGTCCTGACCATCAATTGAATGTAAATGAAACTTAAAGGCGACGCGCCAGCACACTGTGTCTAATTAAGCATATACAGACACTAGGGGTTGCACCAACTAGTCGACTAATCGACTAGTCGACTTTAATGCTCTGCCATGACGCTTTAAGCTTGACGTCGACTAGTCGCTAGTCCTATAGAGGGCGCAAGAGTATAAGAAATCTCTGAAGGACTTCTACGTTGACGCTGCGTTTCCAAACAGTTAAAACGACAAATAGCCTAAATGCATACTCTGAAAGCGCAGCACGAGACGTGTGATTATATTAGTGGATGCTCGAAATTGAACAGGAGAATGCACGTTTTAAACAGCTTATAGTAAAGGTCAGTTAATCGCTGTTCTAATATAATGCGCTGCTACACTGTAACGCACACACATAGGCTTCAGACAGTAGCTCGTGCATCACGCGCAGATCGCGCGTGCGCACAGAATCATTCAGCGCGGAAATGTATTGTCTGTTCTGTGATTTCTCAATAAAATAGCTTAGAAACTGAAAAGTTAAAGCATATATTTCTTAATAACTAAATCCCACAGCTTCACTACTAGTAGAGAGTCGCTGCCAGTTAGAATTAATTCACACACGCAATCGCTCTCACTAATGCATTCATATGAATGTAATCTTTTCTGTGCTACTTTATCTGTATCTGATTTAGAACGAGCAGAAATCTGTGACAAATATACCGACCCAAAGACAAAAGAACTGATAAAAATGAGCTGTTATAGGAGCAATAGCCATGTAGGCAGCACTGTGTCATATGCCATAGCTGTACACAAGGTGTTCGTCACAGCTCCAGATTATTTGTTCATTAATGACGTCATCAGCGACTAGTCGACTTCGACTCGACTTTCATCACATAAAAGTCGACTTTAAAAAATCAGAAGTCGTTCAACCCCTAACAGACACACAGTGAGGGGACCAGGAATAATAATAAAACAAACCTGTAACCTAGTAAGATTATAACATATATGAAATATAACATAAATATGCCTGCTTTTGGAATAAGGCGGTAAATGTACACAATTATACCCCAGAACACAGTAATAACATCCATCACTTGTTTTATATATATATATATATATATATATAATAATAGTTACACCTACTGGAAAGTTCTACAATCACTAATGCACAATCATATTTTAATTAGTCACTTAATTATCTCATTAACTTTAACTCTTTGAGGACTTGGGATTTGACTCAAGACTTGATTGTGACTTGAAAGGAATGACTTGGTTCCTCCTCTGGTGAAATCAGCTGCTGAGTTCATGGGTGGAATAAACATATGACAGGACTTTTACTTTCTGACCCCTGGACTATCTACCTCTGAGAAACTGTTTTGATGTTTTGATGAAATGGATGTTTAAGCGCTTATGTTCTTAAATGGCTTTTTAAAACCTGATTTCCTAACAAGAATTTGTATTCTCAAACCAGTGTTAAAGCTTGTACAACATTGCTTGAACTTATTTCAATATTTTTTATATATTTTTTGAGCAGACTAGTTACAAGTCTTATTATGAGCTGATTTGAATTTTCTTGAATTGATAATGTAATATAGTAAGTTGTTTAACTCAGAGCATCAAGTTGAAACAACAAATGACCATTAGTTTAATAAATTGTAAAACAACTTCTTGAGTTGAAACAAAGAGTATCTTTAAGTTGAGTTAACACATTTTTAAGGCAGCAGGTGAAATGTTTTACAGTAAATTGGAAAATTATGAATTTGGAAATTCTGAACAATGTGCAGATGATCATAAACTCACATGTGATGTTTAAAGTCACAGCAGCAGAGTATTTCCCTCCATTTTTATTGATGGACTTGCACTTGTATTCTCCACTGTGATCAGAGCTGATCTTTGAGATGCTGTAGATTCTTCCAGATCCTACAAATGTCGTTCCTTTAAACCAGCTGAAGTTCAGAGCAGGTGGGTTTGATTCACTGCTGCAGCTCAGAGTCACTGAATCTCCCTCCACTATTTCACCAGATGGACTGATGGACACTGAGACGTTCTTTGGTGGGTCTAAAACAGAAAATATACATGTCATTAACAATCAAAAATAGTTGGAAATCAGATATGTTTGGATGATGTTTAAACAACTAACAAACCATCATTACCTTTCGTTTATTGCGACAACAAAACAATTTCTCACATTATGTCAACTTTCATTCTCAGTCCCAACTCGTAACATATTATCGCTTGGACAGGACCCTTTTGCATCACTTTTTGATACACAGGGTACCCATTTAGCATAATTTTTTGGCATGCAGCGTCCTCCATTGCTTTAAATAAGAAACCTTTGACTTCAATATGCAGACACAAAATGAATTGGGAATTTTATCGTCATGATTAAATTATATATTGGGTAATAATTTTGCCATTATTACATATGTTGGGGTGTGATTTTTCAATGTAAACAGTCAAAGTAGTTTTATTTACATTACACTATTTACACATTTATGAACACATAACCCGACCTCTACCCCTAAACCTACCATTTGTCATTAAAACACAGGATATAACAGGCAGATACAAGTAGTCACAATTTATCCAAAAAGTATTAATATTCCAAGTATTCCAAGGAAAAACAATTGATTTGTGAGAGGAATAGATGCGATTACCATCTCCATCCGCCATAAAGCTCAGATCCTGTGTGCAGTCTGTGCTCAAATTCAAACATTGCTGCCAGAAGAAGACTTATGTCAGCTTTGGTTGTGAAATGCCATTGGCTCTTGTGTGTCTCGGGACCGATTGTATCTTTTTGAATGAAATGTGAGCACCTTAACCAAAACCTTGATTTACTCTGTTCTTCACATAAAGATATTAGAAGACTTGGAATGCAACAAGACTTGTACATGCACCAATGAAAGTATAAATATATTAAAAAATTATATTTTTACAAATGCATGCAAACTATTAAACTAAGGCAAACCACTGAAAGCAATGGAGGACCCTACACGTTGAAAAGTGATGCTAAAGTGGTACACTGTGTGTTAAAAATTGGCACTAAAGGGGTATCTAAAAGTGACGCCAAGGGGTCCTGGCTAAGCATCAATATGTGACGAGTTAGGAGTTCCAGTCCAGATACTGTATATTCACCTCAGAGAAGAGTCTGTGCATACTTTTTTGGGTTTTAGGTGTGGTGTTTTGTATAGTGTTTTGATCTTAATGTCTATAAATGCTGTGTGTGTGTGTGTGTGTGTGTGTGTTTGCATTTGCATGGGAAGGAGTAGACTCCCACACTATTTAGCTGAATCCCAAATTTAAGGGTGCACACTTCGAAGACCACATTTGAAGTGCAATCAGGGCTGGACTGGTAATCTGGCATCTTGCCGGTGGGCCGAGTCCAACACACTTTTGGGCCGGTGCAATTTTTTTTTCCGTGAGTCAAACGTACAGAATACAGCTATTTATCTAGACCAACAACTTTTTGACAGGACCTGGAAATTACCACATGTAGTGAATTTTGCTTTCGCCAACCTAAGGGGGCGAAATAGTGTAGTGATGGATACTCACTTCACAGGTGACGTTATGATTTTTGGATCATGTGTCACTTAAGGTGTGGTTAGGAGTACATCACATAAGAAAGATTGGTGGGATACCTAACTTGTAGAAACTTACTGCATTATCAACACAAGGAAGAAACAAGTGTAATGAAATAAATTTTATTAACAAAAGATAGACGAGTAATCAACAACTACTATATGAATACCATGAATGAAAAAGGAATAAAAAGTGCATAAGATGCATAAAATGCAAGTGATTATGTTGGATGTTGCAATGTCAGAGCTACGTTATCTGGAAAGATAAACTGTCACTACTCTGAAACAAGTAAGGTGAAGAACCTTATTATGCATCAAACAAATACCTGAAAGATTATTTGTTATCAACTGCAATCAGCTATTTAACATCTAATGTCAATTAGAAAAATCATATACTGATAATACACAACAATGCCAAGGTCTCTGGAAGAGGTTTGGATAGGTGATAGTTACTTTCTCTGTGGTAGAGTGAGCAGTCCGGTGGCAGTGACTTCATCCACTGGTTGTGCTGGTAACAATGCAGTGGAGAAAGGAGCAGGAATCCATTTCGACAGCCTTGAACACGAAGCGCTGGAGGATGCTGATCTCCTGGAGCACCAAAGGGTCCTAAAATCTGGAACACGCAGATGTGACCCTGAAGTAGATGCAGAAGGTCCTTAGCCTGGAACACGCAAGCAAAGGTACCTTGGAGTGAAGGTTTGCTCTCCGGAGCTTAACTTTGTTGCAAATGTCTGTGTGTCTTCTGCCTCTCTGGGCTAGAGACTCAGAATTTGGTCAATCCGCTTTGTCTCTCTAGGATGGAGACTCAGGACGTGCTGCATCTGTTGTTGTCTCGCTGGACGAAGACTCTGAATGAAGTCTGAACGTAGATTATCTCTTTCCTCGCAGGCTGGAGGCTCAGAACGTGGTCGTATCTGTTGCTGCCTCAAAGCTGTAGACTCAGGACTTGGTATCCGTTGTTGCCTCTACCCTCACGGCCAGAGGTTTCGGTGTTTCTGTTAGAGTCTCTCCCTTTCGGGACACAGACTCAGAATGGAGGTTGATCTGCTATTGTCTCACCCTTACAGGGCTCAGACTCAGAACTGGTTTATCTATTAACGTCTTACCCTTTCGGGACTCAGAACGGATGTCTGTTACTGTCCCTTCCCTTACGGGCCAGAGACTCAGAACGGATGTCTGTTACTGTCCCTTCCCTTACGGGCCGGAGACTCAGAACAAGGAGTGTCTTTTGGGAAGGTATCTTTATCCCTTTCCGATGAGGAGGAGATTGCAATCTGGTGCTTCTCCATTTCCAGGCTATGATTGGCTATTTCCATCAGAGTGGGGGACACGGTGTGGCCCACCCTTCTTTCCTCCTTTGAAACTTATTTGCATAGTCCAAACACACATTTAGAAAAGTGTCACTAAAGTTTTACCAATGCATCATTCACTTACCAAACCACAACCAGAATACCTTTGGCAATGTTATGAACACATTAAGTCCAAACATGATGGAAGAAGATTGAACTGTTGTGCATGCATTCATTTGTCCATTAACAGCTGAGTTTGTGTAAGATGTTGCACTACACATCGCTGTCACTGAGAATACTTATTTCTCTGAATAAGTTTGAGATGTGTGTGTTGTAGTGTGCATCAGTTTTAAGGTTTGAGAACATAGTTATGAATGGATTTGGATGGAAATTTGTGACTCTGTTTCACCCACTGCTGCTGTGTCCAGAGGTCCTAAGGAATTTTTATGGCGGTCACAGGCCAAAACCTTAGGAATCAGTCTGTTGGTGGGTGAAGGAGACAGTTTTATTGGCTTTGAACGATTACATAAACACACATATATGCGTAATAATCCCCGTCTTTGCAAGTATCCTCATAAACACAGTGATTTAGGTCTTAAGAGAGAGTGAACAGCTGAAAAAGAAAACGCATATGTAACAGTATATTGGATCCGGACTTCGGTCTTAAAGGGGAAGCTGTCCAATGTTTGTCCTGTCTGCCATTCATATTAATCAAACAACAGTGAGAGAAAACATCTCACTCCTCTTGACTAAATCACTTTTGTAACTTTAATAAGAAGAAATTAAAAAAAAAAATTATAATATATATATATATATATATATATATATATATATATATATATATATATATATATATATATATATATATAAATAAATAAAATACATGTGCCAATTATATATCTACTTGGTTGATAGATATAATTAACACAGTTAAGACTAATTGATTTACACAACGTATGTAGCGTTTCTTATTTATTGTAGTTTTTTTTTTTTTTTTTTTTCCTATTGCTTGCAATTAATTTCTTATCCTTATTTCATCACTGACTTTATTTAGCTTCAGTGAGCTTGAGGGGTTTTTTTTTTTGGGGTCTCTTTTTAGGCTTGTATTAGTTTGATATTGACATTGATACCGTAGAATTTTCATAATCCTTGTCACCAAAGATTTTAATATCATAAAAACCTTTATAAAAGAAAAAAATAACTATATTGTGAAAATTAGTCATATCGTGATATAAGATTTGGGTCATATCGCCCACCCCTAAGCAGCGTTATCAAGAACAGGCTTGCTCTGTTGTGAGTGATGCGGGCCAAAGGGACAGGCAGGAAGAGAGGAGAGGAGAGATGTTTAATCTGTAAAGAGCTTGATAACAGGGGCTCGCATGAAGGGGAAACGGAGGACTCTAACCTGTCCTAATGCGTGTGCGCGCCACGAGTGTAGAATATGTAAGCACTTTTTTAATAAAACAAAAATTCGTCCCTTGTTCACAGAGGTTTCCATGGGCCAATGCGAATAAATCTAGATTTAAAAATGACCTGACTTATTCTTATCCAAAACAACGAGATGGGATATTCACACACACACTGTACATATACATACATATATATATATATCAGAATCAGAATCAGAATCAGAATGAGCTTTATTGGCCAGGTATGCTTACACATACAAGGAATTTGTTTTTGTGACAGAAGCTCTACAGTGCAACAGAAAGACAGCAACAGGACAGGACACAGATAATAAAAGAATAATATACAAATGGGCAATGTACAAATAGCAAAAACACAATATATAATATAGACAATTATGGTGTACAGGTCTAATATGTGCAAATCTGAAATGAAAAAAATAAGTATGTGTGTTGAATAAATAATTTATAATAGTGTTGTGTGTTCCAATTTTAGTGTCAAGTGTTCATGAGATGGATTGCCTGAGGGAAGAAACTGTTCCTGTGTCTGGTCGTTCTGGTGCTCAGAGCTCTGTAGCGTCGACCAGACGGTAACAGTTAAAAGAGGGAGTGTGCTGGATGTGAGGGGTCCAGAGTGATTTTGCCAGCCCTTTTGGTCACTCTGGATGAGTACAGTTCTTGGAGAGTGGGGAGGGTTGTACCAATGATTCGCTCAGCAGTCCGGACTACCCTCTGTAGTCTTCTGAGGTCAGATTTGGTAGCTGAGCTGAACCAGACAGTTATTGAAGTGGAGAGGACGGATTCAATGATGGCGGAGTAGAACTGTTTCAGCAGCTCCTGTGGCAGGTTGAACTTCCTCAGCTGGAGAAGGAAGTACAACCTCTGCTGGGCCTTTTTCACAATGGAGTCTATGTGATTGTCCCACTTCAGGTCCTGGGAGATGGTGGTGCCCAGGAACCTGAATGACTCCACTCCAGTCACAGTGCTGTTCATGATGGTGAGTGGGGGGAGAGCAGGGGGGTTTCTCCTGAAGTCCACGATCATCTCCACAGTTTTGAGTGTTGAGCTCCAGGTTGTTAAGACTGCACCAGACAGCCAGCTCCTTAACCTCCTGTCTGTAGGCAGACTCGTCACCGTCCTGGATGAGGCCGATCAGTGTGGTGTCGTCTGCAAACTTCAGGAGCTTGACAGAGGGGTCTTTAGAGGTGCAGTCGTTAGTGTACAGGGAGAAGAGCAGTGGGGACAGAACACAGCCCTGAGGAGCTCCAGTGCTGATGGTGCGGGTGCTGGATGTGTATTTTCCCAGCCTCACTAGCTGCTGCCTGTCTGTCAGGAAGCTGTAGATCCACTGACAGATGGAGGTGGGGACGGAGAGCTGAGTTAGTTTGTTCTGAAGGGTGTCCGGGATGATGGTGTTAAAAGCGGAGCTGAAGTCTACGAACAGGATCCTCACATAAGTCCCTGGTCTGTCCAGATGCTGCAGGATGAAGTGCAGTCCCATGTTGACTGCATCATCCACAGACCTGTTTGCTCTGTAGGCAAACTGCAGGGGGTCCAGTAAGGGTCCAGTGGAGGACTTCAGATAAGCCAAAACCAGTCTTTCAAATGACTTCATGACCACAGATGTTAGAGCCACAGGTCTGTAGTCATTAAGTCCAGTAATTTTGGGTTTTTTTGGGACGGGGATGATGGTGGAGTGTTTGAAGCATGAGGGGACTTCGCACAGCTCCAGAGATCTGTTGAAGATCTGTGTGAACATGGGGGCCAGCTGGTCAGCACAGATTTTTAGGCAGGCTGGTGACACACCGTCTGGGCCTGGTGCTTTCCTTCTTTTGTTCTTCCTGAAGACCTGGCGCACCTCATCTTCGCTGATCTGAATTGCAGGTGTGGGGGAGAGGGGGGTTGCTGGAGGTGTGAACGGTTGTGTGGAGAGGTGTTCAGGGCGGGTGTGGGGTGTTTTTTCAAACCTGCAATAGAACTCGTTCAGGCCGTCTGCTAGGTGTTGATTCTCCAGAGTGCTGGGGGATGGTGACTTGTAATTGGTGATTTCTTTCATACCTTTCCACACTGAAGCAGAATCACTGGAAGAGAATTTTTCCCTTAGCTTGCCAAATAATTCCTCTTTGCCACTCTGATCTCCTTTTCCAGTGTGTATTTGGCCTGTTTATACAAGACTTTATCCCCCTTTCTGTAAGCATCTTCTTTGGCCTGACGGAGCTGTCTGAGTTTTGCAGTGAACCATGGTTTGTCGTTGTTGTAAGTTAGATGAGTCTTGGTAGGAATGCACACATCCTCACAGAAACTGATATAAGATGTTACAGTCTCTGTGAGCTCATCCAGATCATTTGAGGCAGATTCAAAAACAGTCCAATCAGTAAGGTCGAAACAGGCTTGTAAAACCCACTCTGTTTCATTAGTCCATCTTTTAACAGTTCTTAATACAGGTTTTCCAGATTTGAGTTTCTGCCTGTAGGTCGGTATAAGATGAACCAAACAGTGATCAGAGAGTCCTAAAGCTGCTCGTGGGACAGAGTGATATGCGTCCTTTATCGCTGTGTAGCAGTGATCCAATATATTACTGTCTCTGGTGGGACATGTAACATGCTGTCTGTATTTTGGCAGTTCACGGGAGAGATTTGCTTTATTAAAGTCCCCGAGAATGATTAAAACAGAGTCCGGGTGTTGTTGCTCAGTCTCTGTGATCATATCAACGAGTTTCTGTAAAGCGGAGCTCACGTGCGCTTGCGGAGGAATGTAAACACTCACGAGAATGAACGAGCAAAACTCCCGCGGTGAGTAGAAAGGCTTGCAGTTAATGAAGAGCGTTTCTAGATCTGAACAGCACATCTTCTTTAACACAGTTACATCTGTACACCACCTCTCATTGATGTAAAAGCACGTCCCGCCGCCGCGTGATTTCCCCATTGATTCTGCCTCACGATCCGCTCTAAACAGCTGAAAGCTCGGAAGATGTAATGCGCTGTCCGGAATGGCGTCGTTCAGCCAGGTTTCCGTGAAACACAGAGCAGCAGAGTTTGAAAAGTCCCTGTTTGTCCGGGAGAGCAGAAGGAGTTCGTCCGTTTTGTTGGGTAGAGAGCAGAGATTCGCCAGATGGATGCTAGGCAACGCCGTTCTGAATCCTCGCTGTCTGAGCTTCACGAGCGCGCCGGCTCGCTTCCCCCGTCTGCGTGTCCTGAAGCGTTTGACCAGAGCTACAGCTCCGCCAACAACAATGTCCAGCAAAACGTCCGAATAATCAAAAACCGGTAAAAGATTCTGTGGTGTGTTCTGCCGAATGTTCAGCAGATCATCCCTAGTAAAACTGATGGTGTTTGAGAAACAAAAAACAGGAAAAACGAACAAAAACAGTACAAACACTGAAGAGCAAAGCACAGTAGCTGCCATCTGCGGCGCCATCTTAGAATTCATCTAAGATGAATTATATATGAATTATATATATATATATATATATATATATATATATGTATATGTATGTGTGTGTGTGTGTGTGTATTAGGGGTGTGAATCGGCACTGGTTTCATGATTCAATTCGATTACGATTATCATGTCAACGATTCGATTCAATTCGATATCACGATGCATCACAATGCATCACGATTATATCAAATTTATTTTGTGCATTTATATTAAATGATATAAGCAGCCTACTTTTTAAAATAATTATGTTAGTTAATTAATTGATTAAGAATTAAAAGTAAATATAGTTTCAAAACATACAAGCAAATATAAAGTAATAAGGGGGGGGGGTGTTAATTTAACACTCAGGATTTTACTGTGTAGCTATCTAAAGTAAAAGACTAAAATAACAGGGAGTGGAAGCACTGTCAAGCAATGCGCACGCATCTCACAGCGCATATTCTGTGCAATGAAGCCCGCTGCATTTGTCTCTAGCTCACACACGTGCCATATGCAGGAAAAAGTGCATTTTAATTACTTGCGTGACAAGCGCGTATGCGAATGACGTAATAGGCTATAATCGATTATGGTCTATTACTGCATCCATGCAGAATCGTCCACGTCCGCATCGCGATGCATTGATGTAACGATTAATTTCAACACCCCTGGTGTGTATGGTATTTGGTGGTGGTGGGCCGCCTGGACCAAAAAAATGCCAGGGCCGATTTTTTGTCCCAGTCCAGCCCTGAGTGCAATTGCTTCACAGCATCACGACATAAGCTGTCTCAATTCAGGATGCACCCTCCGAAGAATGCATTCCAAGGCCGACTGAGTCACCGTGGTGCGACGAAGGCTGCCACAATTCGAAAGCAACTTCAAATGCACCCTCTGTTTCGCAGGGAAATGAAGTATACATCTGATGGACACTTCACACCCTACCCTATCCCAGGATCAATTGCATGCAGATGATTCACATTTAAATGTAAATATTGTGTTTTTAATTTACTCAAATACTTAGCGAAAAAAGTTAAAAGCCAGTTTGTTTTTTTAAATGTGAACTTAACCCATTTAATCCCAAATTTTTTTCCAGACATGAAAATATCCAAATGTGTCATTAATAACCATTTGAAATAATCATTTATTTTTTGAAAATTTTTTGAAATTGTGTTTTATTGTTGGTCACAATTGTGACCGGTGGGATAATGTGTGTGCTGAATTAACATAGTTCTGCAGTCATAAAAATTGTTTATTTATATTATATATATCTTAGCCCAGCTATTTTAAACTGTTTGATCACATTCTAGGGTTACTATTATGCATACAAAATAAATAAATACATAAATAAATAAATAAAAACCTTCTGTAACACTGATAGGAATACTGAGATAAAAGACATCCATCAACGCGTTTCAAAATTACTTTTTTTTTTGTAAAATACATCGTCAAATTTTTATATTAGTGCTACCAGTATTACAACAGCAATACTGTAACTTATTTGTAACATGCCCACAAACAATAGGACAACCAGTATAACATGCCCACAAACAATAGGACAACCAGTATGTATGTATGTGTGTGTATATATATATATATATATATATACACACACACACACACACACACACACACATAAGGGATGGGAAGATTCCCCGATTCGCTCGGTACATCGGCATATCTATTTTGCTGTCAGGAGTGGGCGAGGCACGCGAAAGCAACGAGCGCTTCTGCGTGCACATGCGCTACACACAGTGTTGCCAACTAATTTTCAGAGAAAGTTGCTAAAGGAAGGTCATTTTGTTGCTAAAAGTTGCTAAATGACATTGTGATGTCATTGCGTGATGATGTCATTGCATAATCACGGCGCAAAATTGTGTCACAACATCAAATCTAAGCAAAAATATATATTTTATATATGTTAATTTAGATTTGTTTGTAAAATAATATCATATTAAAATATAAATAACTGTATTTTTAAATCCAATGAATTATTGAACACTTACACATTTTTGAATGATTACAATTTAGGTTTTTTTAATAGCTAGAAAACTAGTAATACTACACATTCTCAACAATTTAAGCAGTGTATTAGTAGATAGTTAGTATGCTACACTCCAAGAAAAGTCTGTAAAAATAGGGCACAATCTACTACAGTATGTTAATATGAAAGAATTTTCCATATTGTTTTTTTACCTGCATTTTAAATTACGCATTGTGTTTTCGGGTTACAGGGTTACAATAGATAATGTCCAGGAAAATTACTAGACTCTTTTGCATTGTACTAACTGATCAACAATCACAAGTAAAAGCTACTAATAAAGTGTATCATAAATGAACAATTATTCTATTATTATTATTATTATTATTATTAAATTGAACAATTGCAAACAGCAGCAAACTCAATTCACGTGATGTGTGCACTGCTAGGCATCTTTGGTTTCCTCTTTTTGTGTAATTTGGATGGAAAATGTGTACCTTTTTATTGTCTGAGTCACTTATCAAAAGTTGCTAAAAGTTCCAAATAAATTTTAAAAATTGCTAAATTTGTTGCTAGGTGCTTTTGGAAGAAAAAGTTGCTAGGGTAATCTGAAAAGTTGTTAAATTTAGCAACAAAATTGCTAAGTTGGCAACACTGGCTACACAGACGGAGCGCAATCGAATAGGAGCGCAATTCTGAGTAAAATATACATATTGCTAAAATATTGGTTGTTGGACATAAAATGTGTCTTTTGTAGAATTTTAAACCTACATATAAGTGTATTTTTATGATAGTAACTGCAAAGGGACTATTGAAATAGGTCAATCAAATCTACAGTCCTAATTACTAAGCTCAAATGAGTTAATGTGTGTTTCTTATAGCAGTTAAAATAGTCATTTTCTTTATTATTTATTTTCATTTTTAATTCAATGATTTTAACTTTTAATTTAGTTACTTTAATGCTTTAAAGAGCTATTTTAGATTGTAATGTTCAAATGTTCTGCAAACTATAAAAGGTACAGCTGTCATAAAACCAGAGAGAAAGGCTGCATGGCTAGAAATTGTAAAAAAAAAATAAAATAAAAAAAAATAAAAAAAAGTCAAATAATAGTATGTAAGAGAGTCAGAGGTAATATCATCGTGTTCCTATTGGTCAGTGTTAGAGGAGCTCAGCTTAGCCTGACAGTTAGCCTGCTTTAGACCAGGTTAGTTTCCCAGCATAAGTTGCCACAGTAAGCTTGATCTAGGTCTATGTTAAATTTGCTTTAAGGAACCAAATTATTTGACAGTGAGTCAGACGAACTGAAATAAGCCTGACTTATTTGCTTAACTTGTTTTATGAAAGAAGTTATATATACACATACACACACACAGCGGTGGCCAAAATTATTAGAACACTAGTATTTTCACCATCTAAAAAAATGGTTTTAAGTCAGTTATCTTTTGCTGTAGTGTGTCAGTAAATATCAGTTTACATTTCCAAACATTCATTTTGCCATTAATTGTAATAATCCAGTGAGATGTTTGTCTGACAACAGCCAGTGCTCCACACAGAGATCTGATCTGATCATCATCAGTCTGTCTGGAATGAGATGAAGAAACAGAACAGACTGAGACTAAATCCAGAAGAACTGTGGCAACGTCTCCAAGATGCTTCAAGAAATCTACCTGCAAAGCTACAGTACTGTTAAAAGTTTTAGGCACTTGTTTAAAAATGCTGTAAAATGAGGATGCTGTCAAAAATAATAGATTTTCTTTATCAATTAACTTCTATTAACTAAATTAAATCAACATTTGGTGTGACCATCATTTGTGTTTAAAGCAGCTTTTGCCCTCGGTGCACTTGCACATAGTTTCTCAGGGAGGTTTGCAGGTAAGTTTCTTGAAGCATCTTGGAGACGTTGCCACAGTTCTTCTGGATTTAGTCTGTCTCAGTCTGTTCTGTTTCTTCATGTCATTCCAGACAGACTGGATGATGATCAGATCAGATCTCTGTGTGGAGCACTGGCTGTTGTCAGACAAACATCTCACTGGATTATTACAATTAATGGCAAAATGAATATTTGAAAATGTAAACTGATATTTCCTACTGACACACTACTAAACACTGGATTCATGTCTTGATTAATGCAGTTTGATGTTGATATCAAAAAATGTAATGCATTTCATTTCCCTTTGCTTTTTTATATCAATATGGTATGTTTAATGGTAAGTAAAAAAAAAGTTTTCTAAAAAGTAGCCAGAATACAACTAAAATGAAATAACCTAAATTATCTAAAAATATCCTAGATCACATTACTAACTACAGTTCCCCTTTCAGTCGGTCACTCCGAGTCACGTCGGATGACCGACGAAATTGGGATCTCGCCAGAGAGAACAATCCACTTCGAGTGTAACTAAACGAGCCAATGGACATTGGCATGCGATTATTGCATCCAGCTGCCGCTGATCACAGCGTGAGCATAAGAGGCAGCTGATGCACCGCATCAATCATCCTTTCGCTTCGGAGCCGAGCGGTAGTGGTTGAAGCTACTGCTCTCCCTTCCAAGAGAGTGTTCTGCGAGCGAGTGCGGGCGTTACGGCGCGGCAGCGGTGGTCACGGTGTCCGGGAGAGAAAGATCGTCTTCCTGCTGACAGCCACACTGGGAGTGTGCGGTGGCCAGTTCCCCTGCGTGCTTCAGCACTAAAAGAGCATTTCTCTGAAAGAGCAATTTCTCTAAAAGAGCAACACGGGTGATCGCGTCTTTTTAAAGATGTCTTTTCACCCGTGCGTTTCTGGGTGTGGTCGTTTCCTGGCACCTCAGGACGGTCACGATCGCTGCCTCACGTGCCTGGGCATTCAGCACGCTGAGGTGGCTTTCGTGGATGGTTCATGTTCTTCTTATGGGGACATGACCATCTCGGAGTGCGACTCCGCTATGTCAAACATGGCGGAGTCCCTCTGCCTGCCGCGATCCGGCGTGCACACTGGATCCGGTGGAGTCAGAGGTGATTTGAGGATTACGGTGAGGGCTTCCCCAAGTGGAGCTCCTCACCCCTCAAGCACTCCGCAGCCGGTGGAGCTGCTGAAGGAGCGCACTGGCCACGCGTTTCCTTCGGTCCCCCCTCTGATGACCAGATGTCGATCACTGCATCGGAGGGTGGGCCCTCTCTCTCCGGGGATGATGACCCGGCTGCGTTGCCCCCTTCGGGTGTGGTAGCGTTGTCCGTGCCAGACCCAGAGATGACGGCTATGCTTTCCCGGGCCGCCGAGAATGTCGGGCTCGTGTGGAATCCTAAAAAGCCACCGTGTACCGATCCTTCGAGGCTGGACTAGTGGTTTCTCGATGGGGGTCGCGCTGGTTCTCAGCGCCCCCCTCCGGTGCCATTCTTTCCGGAAGTGCATGAGGAGCTTACAAGGTCGTGGAAGGCACCTTTCACTGCCCGAAACAAATCTTGTGGTTCCTCCGCTCTCACCACCCTCGATGGTGGGGCCGCTTTGGGGTATGCGGCATCCCCACGGTGGAGCGTCTGTGGCCATGCAACTGTGTCCAACAGCCGATTCCACCCTGCGGGGTGACCCGTGTCTCCCCTCACGGGCCTGTAAGTATTCGTCAGGTCTAACTGGCAGTGCTTATAGAGCCTGTGGGGAGGCGGCTTCTGCCCTCCACGCCATGGCGTTACTGCAGGTCCACCAGGCCAAAGACCTGAAAGACCTGCACGAGGGTGGTCACGACCTGGCGGTTATACATGAGCCGCGTTGCGACGGACCTCGCGCTTCGAGCGACGAAGGTGACCGCACAGTCTCTGGGTCGTGCGATGTCCAGGAGCGCCATCTCTGGCTGTGTCTCGCTGACATGAAGGAGCAGGAGAAGGTACAGTTCCTGAATGCTCCCGTGTCACAGACCGGCCCTTTCGGCGACGCTGTCGAGAGCTTTGCCCAGCAGTTCTCGGCAGCCCAGAAGCAGACTGAGGCAAACACATCATGCGCCGGAGGAAACCTGCTGCTTCCACTCCGGCTGCAGCCACTCAGCCTGCTCGTCGCCGTGGGAGCCCCCTGCGGCCGCCCCCCCCTCCCACGCAGCCGCAGCAGCCTTTCACCAGGCAGCGTCGTGGAGCCGGTCGCAGGCAGGACGCCCAGCTCGTCCAGGCCCCCGCCAAACCTGGCGGCAAGCGCAAGTGCAAGAGGCCCTGGGACGGTCGACCCAGAGATGGAGGAGACTGCTCATCGGGAGATGGTGACTGCACCACTCCCTCCCCCGGAGGAGGGCCGGGTGGAGTATCTTTTGTTCATTTTGTTCCGCCGCTGGCCCAGCAGCCAGCGGTACCCAAAACATCAGTAAAGAGCAGTCTCCTCAATCTCTGGGTCTCAAGAGGAGGAGAGTGGTGATCCGTGCATCACAGGATCGCTTCCCTCCTCCTCTCTCGCCAGCAGGCAGCGGGTGGTTGCCCAAGAGCACCCCTCCTGCCCATTCGTGGAACCAGGTAAGGGCAGTAGCACTCCAGTCCCCGCTTCAAGTCGTCAAACGCCGGGCTGTCACAAGCCTCAAGCCGGGTTCCTGTGTCTCCTCCCACGCGAGGAGAAATCAGGTGAGTGCTACACTACACACCCAGACCCCGCCCCCTGCCGTCACAGGCCAGGCCGTCACAGGCCCTGGGGCCGGTCTCTGTGTTCCACCTTGCTGCCCCACCGCGGGCATGTCGGTGGGCCCGTTGGCCCCGCTGGTGCGGTCTCTCGGAGCCTGGTTAGCGCTCCCCAGTCCGTCCCGGTGGCTCCTGCGGACCATCAGACTCGGCTATGCGATTCAGTTCGCCCGGCGTCCCCCCAAGTTCAGGGGCATCCGGTTCACTTCAGTCAAAGCCGTCGATGCCCCTGTCTTGCTCGCGGAGATTGCAGTCCTACTGGCGAAGGATGCAATAGAGCCGGTCCCTCCAGCCGATATGAGGTCGGGGTTTTACAGCCCTTACTTCATTGTGCCCAAGAAAAGCGGTGGGTTACGGCCGATCTTGGATCTGCGAGTTTTGAACCGTGCACTTCACAAGATGCCGTTCAAGATGTTGACGCAGAAACGCATTTTTGGATGCGTCCGTCCCCTAGATTGGTTTGCAGCAATCGACCTGAAGGACGCGTACTTTCATGTTTCGATTCTCCCGCGACACACGCCATTCCTGCGATTCGCGTTCGACGGTCGGGCATATCAGTACAAGGTCCTGCCCTTCGGGCTGTCCCTTTTCGCCTCGTGTCTTCACCAAAGTCGCAGAGGCGGCCCTTGTTCCCCTGAGAGAACGGGGTGTGCGCATTCTCAACTACCTCTACGACTGGCTCATACTTGCACAGTCTCGAGAGCTGTTGTGCGCACACAGGGACCTGGTGCTCAGGCACCTCAGCCAGTTGGGCCTTCGGGTCAATTGGGAAAAGAGCAAACTCGTGCCAACGCAGAGGATCTCTTTTCTCGGCATGGAGTTGGATTCGGTCAACCAGACAGCACGCCTCACCCAGGAACGTGCTCAGTCGGTGCTGAACTGCCTCAAGACTTTATCAGGCAGGACAGCGGTCCCACTGAAACTCTTTCAGAGGCTCCTGGGGCATATGGCTGCAGCTGCGGCCATAGTTCCGCTCGGTCTGCTCCATATGAGACCGCTTCAGCACTGGCTCCATGGCCGAATCCCGAGGTGGGCGTGGAAATGCGGTACTCACCGGGTTCAGATTACACCGGCCTGCCGCAAGACCTTCACCCCGTGGTCAGATCCTTCGTTCCTTCGGGCAGGAGTGCCCCTGGAGCAGGTATCCAGGCATGCTGTGGTATTCACGGATGCCTTGGCCACCGGCTGGGGTGCCACGTACAACGGGCATGCAGTATCAGGGGTTTGGACGGGCCCCCTTCTGCGTTGGCATATCAATTGCCTCGAGTTGCTGGCAGTACACCTTGCCCTGTGCCGCCTCAGAGGGCGCCTTCGGGGCAGGGACGTTCTGGTCCGTACGGACAACACTGCGACCGTTGCGTATATCAACCGGCAAGGCGGTTTGCGCTCCCGTCGCATGTCGCAACTCGCCCGCCACCTCCTCCTCTCGAGTCAGAAGCATCTGAGGTCCCTTCGTGCCATCCACATCCCAGGAGTGTTCAATCAGGCGGCCGACGAGCTGTCTCAAGCGGCACTTCCTGGGGAGTGGAGACTCCATCCCCAGGCGGTCCAGCTGATTTGGAGTCGGTTTGGAGTTGCTCAGGTAGACCTGTTTGCATCTCCAGAAACCACCCACTGCCAGTGGTTCTACTCCCTGTCCGAGGCAACGCTCGGCACGGATGCACTGGCACACAGCTGGCCCCAGGGCTTGCGCAAGTATGCGTTTCCCCCAGTGAGCCTGCTAGCACAGACACTGTGCAAGATCAGGGAGAACGAGGAGCAGGTCCTGTTAGTGGCTCCATATTGGCCCAACAGGACCTGGTTCCCGGAACTCATGCTCCTCGCGACAGCCCCTCCCTGGCCGATTCCTCTGAGGAAGGATCTGCTTTCTCAGAGACGGGGCACCCTCTGGCACCCGCGTCCAGACTTGTGGAAACTTCATGTGTGGTCCCTGGACGGGACGCGGAGGTTCTAGGTGACCTGCCCCAGGAGGTAGCGCTCACTATCGCTTCAGCACGAGCACCGTCCACAAGACGGGCTTATGCGCTGAAGTGGAACCTGTTCGTCGAATGGTGTTCCTCTTACCAGGAGGACCCCCGGAGATGTTTCGATCAGAGCCGTGCTTTCCTTTTTGCAACAAGGGTTGGAGCGTAGGCTGTCCCCCTCCACCCTTAAGGTATATGTTGCTGCTATTTCTGCCCACCACGACCCCATAGAGGGGAGGTCGGTGGGGAAGCACGATCTGGTCGTCAGGTTTCTTAGGGGGGCCAGGAGGTTAAATCCTCCGAGGCCTCCCTCCCTTCCCTCTTGGGATTTGGCTTGGTGCTAAGAGCCCTAAAAACTGCCCCCTTTGAGCCGTTGCAGTCAGTCGAGTTGAAGTTTCTTTCTATGAAAACCCTACTCCTGACTGCATTGGCCTCAATCAAGAGGGTGGGGGACCTGCAGGCATTTTCGGTCGACGAGTCGTGCCTTGAGTTTGGGCCGGCTGACTCCAGTGCAACACTGAGGCCCCGGCCCGGCTATGTGCCCAAGGTTCCTACCACGCCCTTCAGGGACCAGGTAGTGAGCCTGCAAGCACTGCCCCTGGAGGCGGCAGACCCAGCCCTAGCTTTGCTCTGTCCTGTACGCGCACTGCGTCAGTACGTGGATAGAACTCAGAGCTTCAGGACCTCAGAACAGCTCTTTGTCTGTTATGGAGGACAGCAGAAGGGGAAGGCTGTCTCCAAGCAGAGGATGGCCCACTGGATAGTGGATGCCATCACCTTGGCCTACAAAGCACAAGGTGTGCCCTGCCCGCTCAGGTTGCGTGCTCACTCCACTAGGGGTGTCACATCGTCCTGGGCGCTGGCTCGTGGTGCCTCGCTAGCAGACATCTGTAGAGCTGCGGGTTGGGCGACTCCCAACACGTTCGCTAGGTTTTATAGCCTACGTGTCGAACCGGTTTCCTCCTGTGTTCTCACCTCAAACGGGTAGTGGCACTGAGAGGGCCGGCTTAGAGTCGGCTTGCGGCGTCCTTACGCCTAATTCTCCAGAGAGTTCCTTAACCAGGCAAACCCTGTTGAGTCCTCCAGCACTCCGGCGTCCGGACGCGGCGGGGCGTCCGGCGCCAGGCCTTCAGCCAATGAATTCCTGAAATCTGGTGCGAGGCTAGTGCCCATATGAGAGACCCTGCCGGGATCCCATATGTGTATTCCACGGTATGCTTATTAGAGCCGTGTTTCCCCTGGCAGACCACGTTCTGCCATCTCTAAAGATGCAGCCTGAGCCATCTCAGAGACTTCCATGTGCAATAGGGCCCTTCGGGGTTACTTCACATGTTTGAATGTCACTTAACCCCCTCTGGGAGGAGGTGACTCCGCAGTGTGCCTCTTCCAAGTGGAAGGGCACGCTTCCCAGTGTTATCCTAGTCCTACTGTTTGGGTTGCTCAAGGAACACCAGTAGTTGACCTTCTCTGTGTAGAGCCCGGTCCTATCGTCTGCCTTATAGGAAGGGTCAGGAGGCCTACACAGGGCACTGGAAGGGGCAGCTCCTGTGGCGCTTTGGTAGGGATCCCAATTTCGTCGGTCAGGGGAACGTCTCGGTTACGTATGTAACCCTCGTTACCTGAAGGAGGGAACGGAGACGTCACGTCCCGTCGCCACAGTCGCTGTACCACCGCTGAGCTGCCGGGTCGCCGGCTCGGCTCCTCAGCGAAAGCATGATTGATGCGGTGCATCAGCTGCCTCTTATGCTCACGCTGTGATCAGCGGCAGCTGGATGCAATAATCGCATGCCAATGTCCATTGGCTCGTTTAGTTACACTCGAAGTGGATTGTTCTCTCTGGCGAGATCCCAATTTCGTCGGTCATCCGACGTGACGTCTCCGTTCCCTCCTTCAGGGAACGAGGGTTACATACGTAACCGAGACGTTTTCATCATGTAATCTACGATCAGTAATGGACTTCAATTTGGTAGTAATCTACCCAGTTCTGAAAACAACAAGGTGACTACATAATGGCTGATTTTTTGGGTGATACCCCTGTGAGGGCACTTATTGTTCACATAAATTTCGACTTGTGATTATTGACACGCAATAAATCAGGAAGTATTTCATTTCTCATTTGATGTTGTCTGAAAATAATGAATATGGAACTTATGTTTATAAAATGACGTGCTAAATAAACAACCAATTTCTTTAATTGTTAAAAAAAAAAGAAAAAAAAAGGGATTTCGTACTCACATGTGACATTCAGATAAACAGTAGTTGATGTGCGATTGTGACCATGTACAGCACATTTGTAGTTGCCTGTATCCTCTCTTCTGACTTGACTGAGGATGAGTTTGTTTTCAATATTTCCTTTAGTTAATAGCTGTGAGTTTCTGTACCAGATGAATGTTGCTCTGTCAGTCAGATTGCAGCTGCTTTTACATGTCAGACGGACTGAATCTCCCTCTGTCACTCTCTCAGGAGACTCCACCTGAAGATCTGAACACAACACACACATTATATCTAGTGCTGCTGTCATACACCGATTATTATTCAACATAATGCACAGAAGAAGAGTGAAACCTCATCAAAGTCACCTGTGACAGTAAGAGTCACTCCTGAATGACCAAGCCATTTATCCTTATTGGTAGTGAATCTGAAATAGTACTTGTGTGAATCTTTCTGTGTCACATGACTCAGTCTGATGGTGCAGTTCTGCTGTTTATCTCCCAGATACTGAAGCCTCTGACTGTATTCAGGGTCCTCAGACAGATCTGGAAAGTCTCCATGATTCTGTTTAACAAATGTTTTGCTCCAGAACACTTTCCTGACCTGATGTCCAGTAGGGTATGTATAAGTGCAGCTCATTATCACTGATGAGTTCTTTAATGCACAGATGTGTGAATGACTGTAACTCACACCCAAACCATTTTCACTGAAAACATCTGAAATTATTTTATTATTAATGCTACAATTAATATCAGCATGTGTTAAGAACAGACACATAATGAAGATGATTTTGGCATTACATTAATGAGGAAAGCATTGGATGGACATCTACGTTTTAAATAAATTAGCTGAACTAATTTAACAAATACAGATGAGCATGAATGACATGACACAAATTTAAAGAATGACAAATGTAACCACAACAAAACACTGAACAGAACATACAGAGAAACATTAGAGACTCACTGTGAATCATGATCAGAAAGATCAAAGGAAGAGGAGGAGCCATTCTGACTGACATCACCATAGCAACACCTACAACATAGCAATTCCAATGTTCCAATATGAGACTGTGAGATTATTATTATATTCTTTGCAAGAAAAATAATAGGTTACACTTTATTTCAATAGTCCACTTTAGACATTCTACTAACTATAAGTAACTTTGTAACTACATGTCAACTAATTCTCATTAATTTGCAACTACATGTCTACTAACTCTCAGTAGGGTAGGTTTTGGTTAGTAGAATAAGTTGAAAAAATACTTGCAAAGTTGTGGACCCATCAAAATAAAGTGTTAGAAGTTATTAAGCAGACAGTCTACTAATACTCTAATGATTGCTAGTTGACATGCAGTTGCAAAGTTACTTACTGTTAGTAGAATGTCTAAAGTGGACTATCAAAATAAAGTGTTACCAAATAATATTTCAGTCTTTCTACCTCAAAATGTATAGTTATTTGTGAAATTTACTGGCAATTTCTGAGTGAAAATTGTTTCAAGGGAAATCCTACATCTTTTTGTTCAGTGTAGAACCACTAAAAATATATCTCTTCATAAACAAAACAAACAAACAAACTTTAAAAGAATTGGTCATACCGTAGTGCAAGGAAACCTCATCAGATGAAACCAAACGACGCAGAAATAAGGAAGGTTTACCAGCCTCATTTATAACCAGAATGGCGTCATTTCCTCTTAATTTCCTGCATTTTATTTATTTATTTTCCCTAACCTCATTAATAGGCAAAATACAACAGTGGCTTTTTTTTTTTTTTTTTTTTGGTGTTTCTTGTTTCACATGCCCATGTCTGGAAACTGGAAGATCTCCAGTGTGTCGAAACACATCTACAAAAGTTGTGTGGCTTTTTCTTCTATTATGATTTTGCATGTATAAGATTTATCATTCATGTTACCCTTAACTTTTTTTTTTTTTTTTTTTGGTGTAACCAAATTATCTAGGTTGATTCAGTAATTTTAAATAACATTTTTGACTTGAATAAAATCAATTAAAATATGTTACAACATAAAACAATTTTAGGTTACCGTTTATTCAGTGCATGTACGTGTCCATATCTGAATAGAAAGAGGATGGACAATCAGAGGTTTCACTTCCTTGACAACCAGCAGAAGCTACAGTGAGTACCAACTAACACCACTGGTATTTATATACAGTACCATCCCAGTTGCTTTAAAAAAAAAATCGAGAGAGAGAGAGAGAGAGAGAGAGAGAGAGAGAGAGAGAGAGAGAGAGAGAGAGAGAGAGAGATCAGTGGTGTTTTAAAATGAGGCAGTTTTATATAGATATAAAATTCATGTCCCTGTTACACAACGTTTACACTAAGTGCAAATAGCTATAGATTATATTTACATCTAGCAGGATTTTCTGCAATGTATACTACTTATTGCAAATAGTGGCAATTATCTGCACCTCAGTATTGTAGTACAAAAACAGTATGCAATAATAACATATTGAGTGTTGTTACGGCCAATAACCTTTTTAAGGCTCGTTAATTCAAACAATATTAGATAGGCTAAATAACGGATACAGGCCGAACATATAAAAGAGTCACAACAGCTGATGTGAATTTCAAGAAACCTCCATTTAATTCAATAACGAAGTTCAACTTAAACATTCAGAAAATAATGCACAACAACTCACAAAATATTGTTGTGCTCTCGTCTGTAACGTTTGTTTATCAGTGTCCGTGGAGGCGTGAAGAGAAGCACACAAGGATAATCCGTTGCAGGACCTTTACTTAATAAAGCATAACTTTACAACAGCGGGGTTTATGCTCTTGCCCAGCGCTGATGGGTTTGACAACCATCCACACCGGAGCCCGCGAGCATACTGACGCTAAACATAAACAACCAGTCAACTAGTCCCCGTGTAATGACGTAACAGCATCTAATTGGACAATACAGAACTCATTAGTATATATGAAATAACTGTAACTCAACTTATATTTAATTAACTAACACTATAACAATATATTTACAAACATAATCTAATGGATAATAATGGATCAGCTCACGGGTAGGAAAGCTAAGAAGGCAGAACGCCTAACTACACCTGTTCTTACCTAAGTTTTTACCTGACTCCCGAAATAAAATAAAAACGGGTGAGTCTTCCGGACACCTGCTTCTGTAGTGCCCTCACCGCCTGGTGAGGGAAGATATTAAGTCAATAAAGACACAGGGCACGGAGCTGCTGCTTCACTTTCTGAGTCTGTGTATTGTTTGAACGAATCTAAAGACAGAAGTAATCGATCGTCCATACCAATCTCGGCAGGAAATATTAATCGTTATCCACCAAAATCATACTTAGTTAATACACAACTTAGATCACACATTAATGATATTTCTTTTTTTTTTTTTCTCATGGCAACAATGACATATTTAGAAAAAAAATAATTTTTCTTTTTATTTCTTTTAATTATTTGTAACCACTACACTTCCCTCGCTCAGTTCTTACTAACTAAACAAAACGTGAACTAATAAATAAATATTCTTTGTTACTTAATCAGTAGTGGGTAGTATATCACATATCAAAACACAAAATTAGAAGTTAAACCTAAGCTTAGACAAACAAAATAGCCTCAAAGAGGTGGGGGAGACACACACACACACACACACACACTCTCTTATTCTTCTTTTTGAACCACCTGCTGGTTAGGAGTGTGGGCCAAGTTGGCAAAAACCTTTTCCTAATACCTCCTAACACCTATATTCTTTTATCTAAATCAGTCATTTTCAGATAAAGCGTTAAAAAAAAATAATAATACATTCATCATATGAGTGCCTTTGCAATATGTTTGTCAAGTCAAACTTCATCTTAATTCTTTTCAAATTACAAACCAATATTCTCCTTTCACTATTATACAATGGACATTTCATTTTAACGTGTTCCACAGTTTCTTCTTGATCACAGTGATCACATTTCCCTGTCTGATGTTGCCTTATTTTATTCAAGGTACTGTTAAGTGCTGTATGTCCAAATCTAAGTCTAGATATAATGGATTCTTCCTTTCTATTTCTCCTTGTTATTCTACCTTATTTACCCACATTTCTTTGGATGTTATAAAGCCATCTTCCTGTTCTTTCTTCCTCCTATTGTTTCTGCCATCTAATTTTCTTTTCTTTTTTCTCCTTTTTCATTTTATTTTTATTATCATTACAGATTTTAAAACAAAGTACATACAAGGGCAATAACATTTAAATCAAAACAAATATTATAAAGAAAATTAAAAAGGAAACGCAATAAGAAAATCACATGTCTATAAACAAGTTCAAATAATTACAAATTGTTCAAAAGATCTGCCATCTAATTTTCACAAGTTGTTTGAGAGAGCGCCACTGTCGCCTCGCAGCCTATTTATCCGTTATCTTTGATAACGTCACGCGACTCTCGCGGAATGGACTCAGAATATAAGTGTCACACAGATACACGTAACAAGTGTAAATTATAATTTTTAATTCAAATTATTAAATGGATATCACTTTATTGGGACAATAAAAATCCCTCCCTACACCTACCCTAACCCTACCCTATACTTTAAGTTCAACTTTTATATTATTTCCTTCATTATTATTGAAAATACATGCCTTTCCGACGTGATATCTGATTTTAAAAGATAAGAAAAGTAGTTCGGCAGAACGCAGATTCGAACCCAGGTCGATCGCGTCAAAAATGACTTCAACACGTACGTCTCCATATGCACCACTGAAGTGATATGGTCCTCACAGCAGAACACAAGATCCAAGGGGCGAGGTTGGATCCAGATCCAACTCCTCCCACCTTCCATATACCTGAACCCACCCATCTCCACCCCTAAAACTGCCCATCTCCACCCCCTAGATGTTGATCCAACCCCGCCCCCTGGATCTTTGTTCTGCAGTGAGGGGGTACTGACTGCTGTTCTTGAAAGATTAGGTGTGTTTGACTTGAAGCAGCGCTGTGCAGAATGATCAGTGTATGACATCAAAGTACTGTGAGAGCGATTCGAAAGCATAAGGATCCATCTTCTCTCTTATCGCTCTCGCGGTACTTTGATGTCATACACTAAACATTCTGTGCTGCGCAGCGCTGCTTCAAGTCGAACACACCTATGATATTCTGTAATGCTTTATAACCACACATTGGTGGGCGGAGTTAATGTATAACCTCTGCCAACAAGTCGGCCTATAGACCAATTTCATGTAGATGTCACAGTTATGTCACTCGCAGCTGCATGCTCATTGTGGTGGCAGAGACACAGTAACAAGTGGAGTGAAATGGGAAAAATCCACAGAATAAGAGATAAAATGTACTGTTGCGCCTTTGGTTGTCAATCATTTTTATAGAATACTGTCGTCAAAAACACCATTTGAAGCTAAACACAGACATTTAAACAGACAGACTAATGAATGAAACCTGCTATGATTACTCTACTTTTAAAGCATAAATTTGATTTAAACAATTGGTCTACATAATATTCACATATGCAGTTCATAGGGAATATATTATATTTGCCCTACAGTTACAGCATGAAATATTATTTAAACCTATAAGATTTTACATTTAACGTTACCTATTTTGTTTCACAATTCTATTTGAGACTTTTCTCGCAAATGCAACTTTATATTTCGTATTTCGGACTTTATAACTCGATTTGGGGGGGGGGGGGGGGGGGGCAGATGTGTGGGAAATAACTCAAAAGAGAGAATGATAAGTTGATTTTTCTTATCAGAATTGTGAGATATAATCTCAGAATTGCGAGAATAAAGTCAGAATTATGAAATATTGAAAATGAAATTTTATCGCATACCTGCTGCCACTGCCAGACAAAAAAAAAAAAAAACGATGACAGCTGTGGTTAAACGCGATAAAACGAGCGGACTGTCGTCAAAAATGCTCGCATTTGCAGCGCACACTTCTTATCAGAAAAGGTTAAATGAAGTATTGTCTTTTGTTATGGGCGCGTCTAAAGATTTCTTATGGATCTCACTACTATGTCGTGTATGAAATAATGTCTGTGTGCATGTGTGTAAAACAAACTGACGATTTATATGCTTAATCATGTGTAATTGTATATACATTGTTATGAGTAATTGTGGCTGGAATAATAATGTAGCTGTAAAAATAGTTGCCTGCTGAAATTGAAATATATATTACATCTTTGTGATTAGATACACGGTGAGTTTGTCTTTACTATACACGTTAGATGTGTGTCACTCAACCGGAGGGAATCCTGTCAGATCGTCCATTCTTTGAGTGAGTACAGGTCGGCCAGTCTGGTTTCGTTAAAAAAAAAAAAGTTAACCTTTTCAAATAAGGCGGTCCCGGACAGTGAGTGACCTTACATATGCAGGTAAAATTGGAATTTCTCCAGTTATTGTTAAAAAACAAAACAAAAAACAAGCTAACAGACTTCATAGCTAGCGTTAGTGAAGCGGTCAGTGGAATCTTTCTGCCACCACCTAAGCTCCGCCCACAAAAAAAACATCACAATTGCTGCGTCCCAATTCGCCTACTTATAGTATGCCCTAAAAGTGTGTACTCTTTTTGTGAAGAAAAAGTACATACTTTTGAGTATGTAGCAGAATAGTAGGCAAGCTTTGGGACATACTACTTCGTCATAGCTGCGTCTTTAAGGAACGCTCTGTTGCTTAGTTACGTGCATCTTGTAACTGTTTAAACTGCCCTGTCAATCATCTTCTTACAGTTAACATCATCCACATTTCGTTTAATTTTATTTCCTACCATATTAGTGAGAATAAAGAAGCACATCACGGGTCTTTCATGCCGAGAATGTGTTTGCATAATGATGTATTTCAAAGTTAATGACCAAACGTATCATTATAAAAGTTGACAGTGTTGCTGCAGATGAATAAATATTTTTTCATCAGGTTAGACATTGATTATTTATCAATCAAATCCCTTTATCTACCTGTCGTCGGTCGCGCATATCCGCCATGTTTGTAGTTAACAACACTTTTTATGCGTGTTTGTAGTTCTAATCGAATCCTCGTCTACCGCGCAATGTGTTGTGGGCAATATCAGAGCCGTTGAGAATCAGAGTTGCGACACGCTTTGATCACGCCGCGACGCGGTCACGTGGTTCACGGAGCTCTCAATAGTTCCAAACAACTCCGTGCTGTCAGTATGTTTGAATGGGTTTAATTAGGATAGACAGCAGTTTCACTATATTTGCAGCAATTTCTAGTGATTATTAACACATCATGTGCATCGATGGTGTATTTGATAACTATGCTGACTACGTTTAACAATCGCATTTTATTCTGGTGAGTGGTGAAGAGACAGCATTAATATTTTTTCTAATATGCGTATTATTTATATTACAATTAGCATAGTATTTAGGGTTAAAATAGAGAAAATGTTTTTAAATTCCAGTGCAGAGGCAAATTAGAGGCGTTTGGTGGCCAGAAAAATAATATTCCTATGTAATGTCATTGTTTAACCACTAGATGCCCGTATGGCTGTTTATTAAATATAGCCTACATATATTTAGCTGTACTCTAGTTGCTGTAAAGAGTTTTACTGGTCGTAATCGCTTATTTATTTATTTTATGTTTTGCATTGTATATTCAGACATTATCAAACACTCAATATTTATAAGTTTCACTTTTTTTTAAAAAATGTTGAATTTAAAAAGATTAATTGCGCACATCCCAGTATTATTTTATGACATTTATGTAAGACAATATAAGTGAATGTTAAAAAAGGCCAGCAAATACGGAATTTAACCCAATAAAATAAATAAATAAATAAATTAAAAAAAAAAAAAAAAAAAAAAAAAACAAGGCAACCAACTGCATTTAGGGGAACTCTTTCTTGTATTCCTTTAATGAGCAGTCTTCACTGAAACTCATTCAACTTCCTACAGGGAGAGAAAGATTGCAGAAAGTCTAAAAGCTTACAAATATGACAACTAGCATCTGGTTATGATCGCTATTAAGGTGCTTCTCACTTATCTAACTGTAAATATAGCATAACTGCCTATTATCTAAAAATAAACATTAACTATAACACGTTTCATAAAATACAACTACTGGCCAGATTTCCGAGAGGTAAACTAATATGTTAAAATGCCAAAAACTGCTGTAATTTCCTCAACTTTCTGGCGAGTGTGCTTGAGAAGCACTGAAATGAATGGGCTTCAATGCTGGAACTATTGGTTGTTTGGAACTATTGGCCGCTCCATGACACGCTTTACTTCAGCATTCCTCAGTTTCTATGGAAGCCTATGGGAGTGTCGCAACTCTGTTTCTCAACGGCTCTGGGCAATATTAGCCGTTAGAGTGTGCATTGATCTGCACTTCGAATTCTAACCGGAAATTGTAGACCATCCGGGAATCTTTGGCATACTTTAAATATACTATGATTTGTATACTAATTCTATTTTCGAATACTATTTAGGACGGATAGTATGCGAATTGTGACGCAGCAAATGTTTACTAACAGGAAAAGGGTCTATTTGCACTTGTAAATAGATACTCCATTTTTATGTGTGAACTGATGTTCTGCTGTTCTTTTTAATAGTCAACTTATTTTCGGGTCATTGTGATAAAAGCCCTGTCACAAACATTGTCACAGGCACAAAGATACATCTTTCATTTCGTCAAGCTGAATGCTCACTAAAAACTGACAGTCATCACGTTTTCAAGTCATTTCATGTTTCATTTAGACGTGACACAAAGCAACAATTTCTAAGCGGGACAGTTGCTTACTTACTTTATAATTAGTCAAAAATGCCATCATTTTCTTCATTCAGACCGAGAGCTCGCACGAAAACACGAGGCAGGATTTATCTCAAGGACCAATCACATCCAATCATAACCGATCATATACATATTACACACATATATATATATATATATATATATATATATATATATATATATATATATATATATATATAAAGCATTTTACAGTGAACGCAGTAGGCAGCTAAGCTCACGTGACGCACCATTCCCGCATTCGTGCCCGCGCCGACCCTAAATGATCATATAAGCAGTCTGGTACCGAGAAAAGAAAAGGAAAAACAGCCCAAGATGAAGCCCGTGTATCACTTTCAGATACACAGTAAAATCCTGAGTGTTAAATTAACACCGCTTGGAGCATATATGGTCCCACTCTAAAAGAGTGTTAAAGTAACACTGGAGCAGTGTTAAAGTTAATGAGATAATTAAGTGATTAATTAAGTCCTGATTGAGCATTAGTGATGAACAGCTGCTGTTAACAAGCAGAATCACTGAAGAAAAGAGAAACACAAGAACTACAACTGACTTCAGCCACAGCCTTAGATGAAATCAATTAAAATAAAATAAAACATCAAATCTCTCAAGATTTCAGTAGAAGATTAATCATCTCCACAAACAGCATCACCAGCTTCATGCATTACTAACCAGTTAGACTTTATTTCTGGAGTATCTAAAACAGAAGTTCTTTATTGAGAATTAAGGTTTATATGTTTGTTTGTTTGTTTGTTTTTCAGCTTACCGTTTTGGTGAATAGCGTTGCCTCTTGACCCTTGAATTTTTAAATATAAGTTTATATTTGGCTGTTACAATTGTGTTTATAACGCACATATGTGATAAGGCATTTACGATAAAATTGTTTCATGCATCTGAGTCTCAGATTGCATTTTGTCTAAATTTGTAGCACTTTTATGATTTCTGTGTTATTGCAGTTCTATGATATCACATGACAGTATGATTACTTTAATAGCCACTTTTATAAATATGGTTACTAAAATAGTTTCAAGTCCGGTACTCATAGACATGAAGAATCAGCATGTGAATCTCAGCAATGGTGACAAAATATTCTGCTAATTTTTATATGATTTTTGAACGTCAGTAAGAAGGCAGTAAAAAGTCACAACAAAAATAAAAGCAAATATTAAGAATAAAAGAAAATACTAAGACAATGCAGCTGCATAATTTATTCATGTCGCAATGCATGCTGGGAGCCATCGATGAGTTATGATTGGTGGACCCAGAATGCACTGCAGCATGAATCTGTCTGATGATCATCACCATTGTTGAGATTCATATGCTGATTCTTGATGTCTGTGTGTCTAAAGAGTACAGATGTTATAAACTGGTGCGTAAAGTGTTTTTGTTTTTGAAAGTTTTTCATAGTATTTTATTCAAACTGTTGTGGTTAATAAACTAATTTATACATCACCACTGATGACATCAGTGAATCAGGTTATGCATAGCAAGTACATCATTACCAATAGTTGGTCAATATTACCTGGTCACATTTTCTCTTGATTTCTCTTGCTATAACAAACAGGTTTTACACACACAGTTACAGCAACCAGAAAAGAACTAAAGATAAAAAAAAAAAAAAAAAATCAAGGGTCAAGAGCCCAACTAAAGCAAACTCTTATCTCCACAACAGTGTCTTCAAATTTGATTATTTTCAATAAACATTAACATCTAAACCTCTGTTAATTCTTAATAAGAATTTTTTGGACACGTTAAAAAAGTCAAACTGGTTAGTAATGAGTGAAGCTGGTGATGCTGTTTGTGGAGATGATTAATTATCTTCTGCTGACATCAGAGATTTAATGTATTTTATTTCAGTTGATTTCATCTAAGGCTGTGGCTGAAGTCAGTTGTAGTTCTTGTGTTTCTCTTTTCTTCAGTGATTCTGCTTGTTAACAGCAGGTGTTCATCACTAATGCACAATCAGCACTTAATTAATCACATAATTATCTCATTAACTTTAACACTGCTTCAGTGTTACTTTAACACTCTTGTAGAGTGGGACCATATATGCTCCGAGGAGTGTTAATTTAACACTCAGGATTTTACGGTGTGCGTTCATAATCCTGTAAAACTTTTTGCCTGTTGACTTTAATAACGTGTTATAATGTCGGTATAATTTTATCATCACCAGCACATCTGTCTTACTATTCTAGTTTCCATGGTTTAAAATGCATTAGGCTATTTCACGAGTTCACACTTACATATAATAAACAGAGTAAAGGTTATGCGTATTTGTATGTGTATCTGTCCGAGGGGAGGGCTCTGAGCTCGGAATTTTGGCCCGAACCCAGAGTACCCCCTCAAAAAGCAATAGAGCAAAGGACAGCCACCCGACGAATAAAATAAACCCCCAAAATGAGCGCTGAAAATTTGGCGGGCTGGTGCTTCAGGAAGAAACTTGGTCTTTTGACCAGGACAAACTCTGAAGGGAGCAGCTCACGACGCCAGGCGGCCGGGTCCTACCGGCGATGCTACAGCCTCTATAATTTCTTCAAAAAAAAACCAAAAAAAACAAAAAAAACTTTTTCGACATCACACCTTTTTGACTTCCATAATATTTGAGGGAGGGGGCACAACAATATGATTCTGCTTAGGGCACCCACTTGGCCAGTAGCAGCCCTGTTTATATAACTGAATGACAGAAATGGGCCTTAACAGTTTGAAATAATAAATTCCATGTAACAATGGGAAAAACTTCAAGTCATCTGCATTGTTCTTGGTAAATGTGACATTTCTACACTTTCAAAGAGTAACTAAAAGAGCAGAAATAGACTTGGGTGTTTGGACACTACAACAAAAAAATATTTCTAGAAGGATCCATGTGATCTGAAAGACATTCTTATTGACACAATCAGGTCAACGAGGAAAAGGTAATTGCATGTATTGCAACATGTATGCTAAGATAAAATTTGGATACAGTACACAGGTCATTACGGGCTTTGTATAATTTCCACCAAAGGCTTTGACAAATAATTCCTATTGACAAGTTTTAGTCAAAAGTCTCTTTAGCCTGAGATGACAAGAAAAGTTCCAAATATAGTTCCAACAATTAAACTGCTTTTACTAACATTTTGTCAGGAGGGTCTCTAGAATTTGGGCTTTCAGCACCATGCCGATCAGAGGACCAGTGAGAGAAAATTCTCTTTGCAAAAACATGGAATAATCTAATCCAGCTCTTGGGTAAAATTTAAAAAAAGAAGAAATGAAAATCCAGCATCAGACTAGCAGTGCCTCAGTGCCACCACACGAGGGTAATGTCAACATGGAGATCAGTTTTCCCAGGAGCAGTAATTTCACCAAACTGATCTGTTGATCATTTGATTGTGCTGTAAATCACTGATTGATCCTCCACCATCTGATCAGTAGATCTGTGAAATTAATATATCCAGAGATATTGCATCAATGACCTTTACAGATGCCAATTAATACAACCTCAACCAATGCAGGAACGGCATTCAAGGGTGCTCAAAGTTGTTCTGATTCAATCTAAATATGTTTTTATTATGTAATGAACATGCCATGATCGAGTTTCTCACCTCCTGGCAGCATCAGTCTGGTATTTTCTAATGTTGTCGTACTGGCTTTCCGTCTCTTCCGGTTGGTTCATCTCTTCGTTTCTGTGATGCAGGACAGTTACATACTGGATCTCTTCAGAATCAGATGCTTTTCCTTCAGTCTGATTGTGACTGAAATTGTTGAGAGTAATTAAGGAATACAGGGCATCGTTTTTATTCACGCCATCAGATTCAGACAGAGACTCATCGTGAGCTGATACGTTGACATAAAGATCGTCCTAAAATGAGTGAAAATTATTTTTATTTATGGCAAAAAGGATGAATACCTTTGCGTATGACATTTGCTTAATGCTCATTTGATTTACCTGCTTTTGAGCAATGTGATTAGGTCTCTGTTTTTTCCTCCTGCAATACAGAATCATCTGAAATGCATTTAGGAAATAAGCTTGGTATACCAATGTGTTTCCTGACAGACAACATGAACTTACATGAGAAACACGATGATGAAAATGAAGATTAAACCTCCCAATCCACCAGAGACTCCAGCAACTGCATACAGAAGCTTCCTTCCTACAAGAAGACAAGTGACAAGATGATTCATTTATCTTTATACACTATGAGAAAACAAAACCATGATTCATAGTGTACAGCTGCATTTCAACACAATTGCATTTATCTTCATAGTCAAAGATTTCATGACTGGTGCCCGCCCCCCATTTTTTTTTTTTTTTTTTTTACATTTGAATGGATTGTTATTGCTGCTTCCATAAAAATCTGTGTGTATTTTACAAACTCTAAATGTATCGTAGATAGCACACGTACGTTTACAAGATGTCTGTTAAAGATCTCTTTATCTGGAAAGCATCTGCTGTGTACAAACTTATGACAGACGTCTTTCAGATGTCAGTTTTACATACATTCTAAATCTTACACACCTAAAAGACATAAAGATCTATTTGACATCTGATAGGATACATCCTATAGACGTATTGCAGATGAGCAAACACTGTAAAAAATACATCTTGCAGATGTAAATGCAGACGCCAAATAGAAATCTCTGTGATGTACATGTGCAATTTATGTATTTAAATGTCTGAAACCTAAAATAAACATTTATTTTATTCCTAGTTGAAAACACTGCATAGTTGTGATTATATGACAAATGCAGAGTGTATCTGTCTCTGGCTCAGTGCCAGCCAAAGTGCGAAAGCACAGTTTGAATTTGGCAATTATGTGATGTCACTGAACGTTCCCCTGATAGCACATGTACATCACAGAGGTGTCTATTTGACATCTGCATTTACATCTGCAAGACACATGTTTTTTAGAGTGTTTGCTCATCTGCAATACGTCTATAGGACATTTCCTATCAGATGTCAAATAGACATTTATTAGACGTTTATTATGTCTTTAAGAAAAAACTGACAACTTACAGACCTCTGTCAGATGTTTGTACACAGTAGATGCTTTCCAGGTCAAGCAATCTTCAACAGACATCTTGCAGACGTACATGTGCTGTCTCATCCCATATGTGATCCCATATGATCTCAATAATTAAACCAATAGTTTAAAAAAAGACATGGTTTGTAGTACTGATTACTGACATCCATCCATCTGTCTTCATTGCTGCTTATACTATATGGGACGCAATGGTGTTGGATGATTACTGAAGTACAGCAGGTTAAATGATATCAGAGTAAAGAGGTTAGGGGAACGTTCTATGAATGTGCGAGCACTGAATTAATCTTGTTGCTTGCGTTTGAATGGTTTAAAATCACTTGAATGTTCAAATTGGCAAGGTGTATATGTCCATTCAAGAGCAAGAAGACGCTCAATTCTGGGCTCGCACGTTGTTAGAGACACGCCTCTCTGTGCTCGCTATGCACACAGAACACAGCGCACGAGTACTGAATTGCATTCTTTTTTTGCATCTTCTTGTGCTTGAACGGACAAATACACAGAGCACAAATTCCGCGTATGGGTCACCATACTTGGCCACATGTCACTTCACTTTCACTTTCACTTTTTCAAATACAAATTTATGTCAAAATACCCATCTTGTTGAGTATCCTCGAAAAATATTGGTTATGTCTTAAATGAATGTAAACAGTTGAGAAAGATCTGAATCATTATATTGGATCCATGAATTGTGTCTTAAAGTGACTGCTCCAACTCCAAACTGAGCATGCACCAAACTTTGCTGTATTTAGGAAATATTATAAATACATTACTACAATTTATTATTTTAAATTAATATTATAATTCTTGATTCACCCCCACACATTTTCTTCTTTTCATAGCTCATCAGTAGCAGAAATACTCGTCCAGTCGCAGAACGACTCAGTGATACACACCATGTACAATGACAGGAACAGCATCTGATCTCTGAGATCCATGTTGATTTTGAGCCTCACAGTAGAAGCGTCCACTCTGTAGTGCACTGAAACTCTGTCCAGATCCAACAGCTGAGCTTTGATTCTCCTTAAACCAGCTGAAGTTCAGAGCAGGTGGGTTTGAATCACTGCTGCAGATCAGAGTCACTGAATCTCCCTCCACTATTTCACCAGATCCATTTATAGACACTGAGACACTCTTTGGAGGATCTAAAAAATTCAAAAAAGAAATGTCACAATAAATTTTAGAAAATTATGAATTTGGAAATTTTGAACAATGTACAAATGATCATTAGCGTTTAAAGTCACAACATCAGAGTATTTCTGTCCATGTTTATTTCTGGACTTGCACTTGTATTCTCCACTGTGATCAGAGCTGATCTTTGAGATGCTGTAGATTCTTTCAGATCCTACAAACCTTTCTTTAAACCAGCTGATTTCTGCATTTGGGTTTGAATCACTGCTGCAGCTCAGAGTCACTGAATCACCCTCCACTATTTCACCAGATGGACTCACCACTACAGAAGCTCCCTTTGGAGGATCTAGAGGTCCAGTATGTAGAATTTTTGCATTTTGCATTTCTAACCGATTTTGTTGTTGAAACTTTTACAAAATTTTAATTCTATATGTGATATTTGAATACATTTACTCAAGTGGCCAAAAAATATGATTTAATCTGTACTCACACGTGACATTGAGATGAACAGCAGGAGAGATGTAAGTGTGTTCATGTAGAGCACAGCTATATCTGCCTGCATCCTCTCTTCTGACTGACTGCAGCAGGAGTTGATTGTTTCTGTCTCTTCTCTCAGTTAATGGCTGTGAGTTTCTGTACCAGATGAATGTTGCTCTGTCAGTCAGAGCGCAGCTGCTTTTACATGTCAGACGGACTGAATCTCCCTCTGTCACTCTCTCAGGAGACTCCACCTGAAGATCTGAACACAACACACACATTATATCTAGTGCTGCTGTCATACACTGAATATTATTCAACATAATGCACAGAAGAAGAGTGAAACCTCAGGAAAGTCACCTGTGACAGTAAGAGTCACTCCTGGAGCGCCAATCCATTTCTGATTAAGTATAGTTGTGAATCTGAAATAGTACTTGTGTTCATCTTTCTGTGTCACATGACTCAGTCTGATGGTGCAGTTCTGCTGTTTATCTCCCAGATACTGAAGCCTCTGACTGTATTCATTGTCATTAGACAGATCTGGAAACTCATTATCAGCATTTTGAACATTTGTTTTGGTCCAGAACACTTTCCCAATCTGATATCCAGTAGGGTATGTATAAGTGCAGCTCATAATCACTGATGAGTTCTTTAGTGCACAGATGTGTGAATGACTGTAACTCACACCCCAATCAGCACTGAAAACATCTGAAATGATTTTTTTTTCATTATTATTCAAATTAATGGCATCTGTAGAGCTGGAGGGTGTTGAAAAGCAGAAATAGTTCTGACTCACCGTCAATCATGAGCAGAAAGATCAGAGGAAGAGGAGGAGCAATTCTGACTGACATCATCATAGCAACACCTACAACACAATCATTGCACCGTGCCTTATTTTAGCTTCTGTGAAGGTGAATCTCATGAAATCCATCAAGAACAAGATCAGGCCATTGGGAGATTATTTTCATTAGAGTAAAATAAAACTAGAAGAGCCCATCATAAAAATTTTATTTATTTAGTTATTTTTTTCTTGGTAACACTTCATTTTAAGGTGTCTTTGTTGCACATTTAAAGGGGTCATCGGATGCTAAATTCATTTTTACATGTTGTTTGAACATAAATGTGTGTTGGCAGTGTGTGTACACAACCACCCTATAATGATAAAAATCCACCCAGTGGTTTTTATTTAATCCCTAAAAATAATATCCCCTTTTTCAAATCAAGCCATTCTCAAATTCTTGTCTGTATCACACAGGCCCAGGCCGCTCCCACGATAGTTGATTGACACTGGTGTTTCAGCACAGATTGGACTGGAGTCTTACCTTAGACCCTCCCTGAGTGAGCTGTAACAGTCCAACCGCTATTGTTTCACCACTGGACCAGATGTAGACAAGAATGGCTCCATAGCGAGTGAGGTGTTTTGTTGTTGTATGTAATAATGAACATAGCAGTCGTCATGTACTCCTGACATCTGAGCTGCTGAAGACGCAGTGGATTACATTTGTTTTTGAAGGGAATGCACCCCCGATCTACCTAAATGCGTCTAGATTGAAGTAAACTGGCTGAAGTAAACCGTCTTTCAGAGCACGGTTCGTCACCGCACCGAAGAGATGGGTGTCTTTTTACACTACCATTGAGAAATTTTAACCAAAGTATGTTATGGATTTTTCATTAAGACCCTAAAGAATCATATCAACTTGTGGAAAATGGGCATCACCATTTAAATTAACAATTAATTTAAAGACCCCTTTAAATTAACAATAAATTGTGCATAATTACAGTGCCTTGCGAAAGTATTCATACCCCTTCATTTTTTTTTCACGTTTTGTTATGTTGCTGCCTTATGTTAAACTGCTTTAAATTACTTTTTTTCCATATCAATCTATGCTCCATACACCATAATGGTAAAACAAAAAACAGGTTTTTAGCATCTTTGCAAATTTATTAAAAAAAAAAAAAAAAAAAAAAAAAAATCTTAAATGATTCCATTGCATACATATTCATACCCTTATCTGGGACAGTAGAAATTTAGCTCAGGAGCATTCATATCGATTGTAGATGTTACTACACTTCGAGTGAAGTTAATCTGTGGCAAATTTGGAAAGGCACACATCTTAATAAAAGGTCTAACAGCTGATAATGCATATCAGAGCAAAAACCAAGCCCTGAGGTCAAAAGAACTGCCTGTAGAGCTCAGAAACAGGTTTGTGTCAAGCCACACATCTGGGAAAGAGCTCAGAAAAAAAATTCTGCTTCATTGAAGGCTCACAGAAGCATGTAGTCTCTGTCACCCTTAATGGAAGAAGTGTGAAACAACCAGGACTCTTCCTAGAGCTGGCCTCCTGGCCAAACTGACCAATTGATGGAGAAGGATCTTGGTTCTCCATCAATTGCTCGAGTGGCTTATAGACAACTCTGTGAATGTCCTTGAGTGGCCCAGCTACAGCCTGAGCTTGAACCCAATCAAATAATTCTGGAGAAACTTGAAAATGTGCAACTGCCCCCATCCAACCTGACAGAGCTTGAGAGGTGAAGAGGTGAGGAGAAGAATAGCAGATAACTGCCAAATGCTGATGAGCAAAGCTTGTGGCATCAAACAAAAAAGACTTGAGACTGTAAAGGTGCTTAAGCTAAATATTTAGTTATGGGTATGAATACTTATGCAATGTACTTATATCATTTTTTATTTTTTTATTTTTAATACATTTACAAAGTTGTGAAAATTCTGTTTTTGCTTTGTCAATATGGTGTACGGAGTGTAGATTGGTGTGGGAAAAAAAAGTAATTTAAAGCAGTTTAACATAAGGCAGCAACATAACAAAACGTGAAAAAAATGAAGGGGTATGAATACTTTCGCCAGGCACTGTACATGCAAGGGTAACACTTATCGTTCAGTCGTCAGTCATTTATAAGTGATTAGTTAATGATGACCTAATCATTTACAAAACATGACTATGTGTTCATAAATGATTAATAAGTTATATGTTAATATTTTTATCTATGTTTTGTAGATTAAGTTATAAATAATTTGCAAGTGATTAGATGATGAACAAAACATGACTATACGTTCACAAATGATTATTAAGTAATATGCTAACGATTTACAAATCTGTTCAAAGTTAACCTAAACAAATAGCATATCATGAAATAATCAAACAGATCCTTAGTAAATGGTTAATAACTTACTATTTAATATATAATTAATCACTTATAAATCATTGAAATGTCAACTGTACTATTATCTCACAGCGTTAAAATACTCCATGTGTGTAAGAGAAGACATCTGTCTACACCCTCACCAGTCAGCCTTTACATCGCAGTACACATTACAAAGTATTCAAAACCTGTTGTGTAAATGCATGAATAAATCATTTACAAAGCTTTCTGCATCCCCTAATCTAAAGTGTAAACTACTCATCAGTTGTAAATGTTTTACTAAATCTTTCACCCCGGTGTGTATACACACACAACCTGTAACCGGCAGATTTGTTAAACATTTACAACTGATGAGTATTTTACACTTTAGATTAGGGGATGCAGAAAGTGTTGTAAATGCCTTGTATACAGATACAGATCATTTGTAACAGGTAAGAAAAATCTACAAATGATGTGTAACACATTTACAAGTGATGAGTAGTTTACACTTTAGATTAGAGGATGCAGAAAGCTTTGTAAATGATTTATTCATGCATTTACACAACATGTTTTTAATACTTTGTAGTGTGTACTGCGATGTAATGGCTGACTGGTTAGGGTGTAGACAGATGTCTTCTCTGACACACATGGAGTATTTTAACGCTGTGCACCTGATGTGGTCTTCAGTGGAGGGTAAAACCGGTTCACATTATCCCACACACTCCCAGTCTGTGCTGATCGAGAAAGAGTTTAACACAACCCACTGGAATCCCCTGACTGTAAATCATTTACACATGTTTATTCACTTGACAGCAAATACTTTATTATTCTTAAAAAAAAAAAAAAAAAGTTTTAGCATAATTGCATTTTAACAGACCATCTTACAACTTTAACGAAAATGCATAAATTATGTACTGATCATTTACTAATGGTTTAATCATCATTTGTTCATGATTAACACATTTATTGAAATAATAGTACAATGTTGACATTTCAATGATTTATAAGTGATTAATAATATTTTAACTAGTAACTTAACTAATAACTTATTAACCATTTACTAAGGATCTGTTTCATTATTTCCTGATGCCATTTTTTTAAGTTAACTTACGACAGATCTGTAAATTGTTAGCATATTACTTAATAATCATTTATGAATGCATAGTCATGTTTTGTAAATGATTAGGTTATCATTAACTAATTACTTGTAAATGATTTGCAAATGAATTAACAAAACATACACAAATTGTTAGCATATCACTTATTAGTCGCTTATGAATATTTTGTAAATGATTAGTTCATCATTAACATCATAGAAGCAATCAAACCAACAAAACAGATGAAATATATGTTGTGACAAGTCCTGATTAGTCCAACACAGAACATGTAGCAAGGTGTGTGTGTTTATATATATATATATATATATATATATATATATACTAGAAATCATGTCAGCAAAACTCTGAAATTTTATTCATGCAACAACTAAACATTTGCATTTTTCATGCCGTATGAACACGTACAGACAGCAAGGACATTTCTTATTTTTTCTTTTAAAATGTAAGTTTATAAACTACAAACAGAGAAATTTTCTTACCGTCTTTCAGGGGTGAAGCAATACAGTGAGAACAGAAGTTTACAATCATAAGATGATTTCTCTTGAGGATGAATGCTTTATCTTCCTCTTTTTTAGTACATTTTACCCTCAGTTTCTGCTTCAAAAACAGCTTTGATTAAATCCATTCAAAGAGTATTTTTTGTAACGTAAGAAAATACCTCATCACAAAAAGAACAGGGCAAATGAAGCAGCATCCGCCAGTGTATGAGAGTTAGTGAAACAGAGGAAAAAACAAGAGGAAGTGAAAAGAGATGGGAGAACAACATGCAAGGTTTTTTTCACATTTTCAAAGCAACTTTCACATGCAGTGGAGTTTTTCATTTCTCAGACAGGATTGTCCACAGATACTGAGTTCCTTCACAGCGAACAAATGCAATCGTGTGATTTTATTTTATTTTTTTCTTGAAGTTAATTTAGTGAGATTTGTTGGAGCTTTTAAGATCATAAAATTTGGTTTTACACTAAGTTTCTCTTCCTTTTTTGTGTGTTGATAAGAGGCCCGTGAACTACATTAAACCTTATGCAAATCCTGAATTGACAGACTCTGTATTCTGTACGACACAGACACTCTCTGTTCCTTGTACATTGTTCCTCAAAGCTTCAAGGGAGCCACATCAGTACCACTTATTTATGTATGTATGTATGTATGTATGTATGTATGTACTGTATGTATGTATTTATTTATTTATTTACCAATGAGGGTCTGGTTGTGCTGTGCTGTGAATCAGACCCATCTCCACTAGCAATGCAGTGCTGTAAACACATTCTCTCATCAAATGAAATGTCTGTGAAGTGCAAACAAGGTTCACCAGTAGTTGTTGCAAAGATGCAGGAGAATAAAAACAACTATTCACAAAACCTAAAGCATTAAAAGTTGGATGGTTTGAATTCTTTTTTTTTTTTTTTTTTTGTACACAGTAATTATAAATTATTCACCACTGCAATCATCTGTTCTGGCATTTTTATTTGGCAATGATTCATTTACAGCATATAGATTAATCAACCTGGCTAAAGTTTGATTTCTCAAATAAAATATCTATTTAACATCATTTAACATTACAAGTATTCTTGACAAGAGCCAACAGTATTTGCAGTTTGCAATACAGTACAAGGAAATACAGAAAAAAAAAAAAAAAATATATATATATATATATATATATATATATATATATATATATATAATGGTGGGCGAGAGAGCTCAATGCGCTGCAACTTAAGAAAACATGCAAAAAGAAAAGCACCAGCAAATTAAGAAAACAACATCAGTTTTGCAGGTTCTGCAAATACTCACAACACAACCAAAAGCAGAAACATGCTGCAATCAGACCACAACGAGAAGACCCAAACAATGCTTACGAAAATTAACCATGGTTTTATTACAGTAAAAGTGTTTTTTTTTGTTGTTTTTTTTTTGGCGTATTGCCATTTGTATAACCACAAATACCATGGTCAAACTATGCTTAATGTAGCAAAACAATGGTTATTTTTTGTAAGGGAAGTTGTAAAAGTAGCCAGCTTATGTAACATTTCACAGTTACAATGATTGTGTATTTAATCAGGTTATTTAGGCTAATAATATCCAACGAAGCTAAGGAATTATATGATCACAATGTTAAAATAAACAAAAATTTCACCTTTCAGAGTAGACACTGATAAGCATGTCCAGCCATTTTCGTCACTTGTTGTTGTTCCCCTAAAACATTTCTGATGTGGTCTGTGAGTATTTGCAGCGCTTTTCTGTATTTTGATCATTTGTTTTTCTCTTGAAATCGCTAAATATAATGCAGTTTTGTATTTGTTAATTTGTAAAATTGCACAACTAGGTGACATTAAAACATTAAAAATCTAAATAAAGCAGGCTTACATTATTTAAAGTGTAAAGGGAAAACACACTTAAGTGATTACACCCTTTTATCAATTCATTAATTCTTTTTTTTTTTTTTTTTTTTTTTTTTTTTTCTCAACAATCTATAAAATGATCCACAAATTACTTCAGTCAAACGTCATCATCATTCAGGTCTCCACTAACAAATCGATTTGTCAAAGCTGTAAAATGTTTGCTTTGTGTCCAAAACACTACTTCCTCCTCTTCTTATGCTGAGAATGAAAAAGAAAGAAAGAAACAAAGAGAAAACATTAATAATGATATATTTAATAAAGACATCAAGATCAGTCATGAGGAAAAGCTAATAGGATTTTTTCTTTTTTAATTATCTAGTAGGTGTTCTTACTTACTGGAATATTTTCATAAACATGGGAGTTCAGTTCAGGTTTACACACATTAGAGCCATGTTGAGCAGCCTTTATGAATGAAGAGACAAAATACAATTAGAACTGTGTTGTTTATGACATTCGGGGAGATTCTGACTTTGAAGAATATTTAATTTCTTTTGACTATATGTGAAGAGAGTTTGTATGAAGACTTCAGCCTAAAAACCTACTATTTTATTTTCATACACAGGTTCATTCAATTCAACATCACAAGTTTTACATTTGTCATGATGAGGTCTGAAATGATTCATCTTTGCAATTGGGGAGAGAGAGAAAGAGAGAGAGAGAGAGAGAGAGAGAGAGAGAGAGAGAGTAAATAATGTCTGTAATTAACTCAGATAAAGTCACAAAATCAGACTTTCAGTCTTTGATTGCTCATTTATCTGATCAGTAAATTACTAACAATCAAATTAATCTTCTCACCTGAGAATTTCTCTTTTTCATCCACCTGCTTCCCCTTTAAAGACAATGATTTGACAACCAGTCACAACTTATTTGATGTTTGTTTAGACGTGTGGTCAGTATCACACCCATTCATCCCAGCTAACAGAATTTTGTTATAAGAACGTTCTCCAAATATTCAGTGTTGGCTCTGGGAACATAAAAAATGTCCAGTTTTCTTGACGTTAGAGGAACATTTTAAAGGTATTATGTTCCTCAAACATTCTTTCAACTTAATTTTGATGTAAAATTCAACATTCTAGGAACGTTGATTTATAACATTCCAAAAACATAAAAATATCCAGTTTCCTTGATGTTAGTGGAATGTTATTTAAAGGTTAGTATGATGTTCCTGAAACATTCTTTCAGTCATTCAAACACTTGCTGTGAACAAGCACTGAAAGAAAGAGAAATAAGAACACAAACTACAACTTTCTTCAGCCACAGCCTTAGATGAACTGAAGATAACAGACATTAAATCTCTCAAGATCTGATTAAACAATTCCACAAACAGCATTACCAGCTTTAAATAATACTAACCAGATTGACTTTATTTCTGTCAGATGTCTATAGAAGTACTTATTGAGAATTAACAGGGGTTTAGCTGTTGATGTCTTATTGAAAATGTTTCGTCTGAGGTCACCATCATGGAGATCAGCGTTTGCTTTAATTGGGCTCATGACCCTTGACTTTTGTTGAGTTGCTTCTTTTGCAGCAATTACAGGTGTTTTCAGAACGACATGTCAGTTTTAATAACAAACAAATAGCTACTTTGAAGTGGTTTAAATAACTCAAACAGTATGAAAAGAAATAACTTGTAACACTGCTGTTGTATTTCAGATGCTGAGTGTTGATGTTTGGGAGTGTATAAATACTATCATTGTTAATTTTTTGTTTAAAACATCTTTTTTTGAGTAAGGACATCTTTTTTGAATCATAAAGCTTCAATCCATGAAAAGCTTCAAGTCCCGAACAGCAAACTGGTAATGTTTCAGTCTGTGGTACTTTAGTGTTTCTGCCTTTGATGGTGAGTTTTCATTTGCATTTACTTCCAGTTTGCAGATGCAGGTTGCATTTGTTTTATGTTGTAAGTTTTACAGGCTCTTCTCCTGGCATTTGCTTTATAAATTCAGAATTAACTGTTCCATGTATTTCAGTCACTTTGTCATTCATTTTATCATATTCTGTACGTACACTGTATTTTAAGCTCTGTCCCCCAGTTTCACAAGGCTAGTCCCAGACTAAAATGCATGTTTGAGCTGTCTTAATTGAAAATAACTTGCTCTGACAGATCTTAAAATGTCATTGCCATTGCTTTGTCTCAAGATGCACACCAGTAATGTTTTTTTTTTTTTTTTTTTTTTTTGGCATTTTTATAAAAGCTGTTTAAATATCCTAATTTAACTAAGGCCCAGTCCTGGTTTAAGCTAAGCCAAGTCTGTGAATCCGGGCCTATATATTTTGAAGTCACCACAATGTTTTTTTTATTTTTATTTTATTTTTTTAAGAATCCCTTGTTTTACCTGAATGTAATGTTATTTTCCTGTTTGAATAGTGTGGGACAAAAATAAATATATTTGCATGTAAACTGAAGGATGTTGTTGACTTTTTGATTCAAAACCATATTAATTGCAGTCCTGCATGTTCTCTGATTGAAAGGAGTAAAAAGCAGGATTGATTTGATAATGTGTCTATGTGGCTTCAATGTTAAATAAGTGATTTAATTTAAGTTGAAGAAATGTTGATTTTATGACCATCTTGATCTATTTTTCATCATTGAATTAACATTATTTCAGGGTGAAAATCTGATGAAAAATCGATGTTAAACTTCAACACTGATTCAATGATAATTTGATTGATGCATCAACATTGATTCAATGTTGATTCAGTGTTGGTCTGCGATCTGGGACGTGACCGCCACGCCGGCGAGATCAAAGAAACCTAACACAACTCTGTTTTTCTTCAACTGAGGCGCGACAATAAATTACGCCACATGAAGTGCGCCAAAACGGTATTTATTGTTTGAATTTCGTATTTAAACTTGCAAAATTTGAAAGCTGAGACTTTGTGTCATATCACAAGCAGGGTTGCCACTTTGGCATGAGATTTATATGGGCAGCGTGAGACAGAGCCTGAAAGCGTGTGTTTGAGTCCATTTGAGTGTTCACAGACTCCTCTTGTTGGCTTCTGAAGCTGATAAGGTGGCTGAATGTACAAAACACAAATGTAGTAGTACGGCTCTGCAGAATTTTTAAGTGTGACTGAAGGACTTTATTCTTCTCGAAGGCCAGTGTGAAAAGAAACCACTTCCTGTGTGAATTTAACAGTATTTATAAAAAAACAAAACAAAAAAAAAAACTTTTTAAATAGCACAGCTCACTGAAGGCATACTATCAGACACAGTGAATAATGGATTTAGAGGCTATTTATGAAAATGTTGAAGGCAGAGATATTCAGAACAAAACTGGACCTCAAACTCAGAGTCACAACCAGGATGAAGGAAAAGATCTAAAGCGCAGTAAGAAAATTTACTTTACAGCAGATATGGTGTCATACATAGTTTTAATAATACGGAACTGAAAACTGTCACATACAAATAAATATCTTTTCTTGGAACAATATATCAGAGTTTCTAATTTTATATTAAGTGTATTAACATCGAGTTATTTTTCTACTTGTTCAACATGTTATGTTAGGGTTGGTTGTGAAGTGTCGACCGTTCTGTCTGCCGCGGGAGTTCACGGCCATTGTTATTGTCGCGGTTTACATTCCTCCTTGTGCAAACGCTAAGGACGCGCTTCGTGAACTGTAAAGCGCCATCAGCGAACAACATACAAATAATCCCGATGGCTTTTCATCATAGCCGGTGATTCAACCACGCACACTTAACTCTGCAACAAGGGGAAACAACACACTGGACCTTGTTTACACAACAGAGAAGAACGCATACAAGGCGGAACCCCGCCACCACCTCGGGTACTCGGACCACATCTCTGTTATGCTAATCCCAGTATACAGACCACTTCTCAAATTTGCCAAACCGGTTCAAAAACTCATCACAATTTGGTCAGATGATGCTACTTCAACACTACAGGACTGCTTTCAGTGCACAGACTGGAACATGTTTAAAGAGGCAGCCACCTACAACAACCACACAGACCTGCAAGAATACACTGAAACCGTGACTGCTTACATCAAAAAGTGCATTGATGATATGACAGTCACCAAGACCATGACCACACGCGCAAACCAGTATCCGTGGATGACAGCAGAGGTTCGTGGGCTGCTAAAGACCAGAGATGAAGCATTCAGATCAGGAGATAAAGCAGCCATCAAAACAGCAAGAGCCAATCTGTCCTGTGGCATCAAAAATGCAAAACGGTCATATGCTCAAAAAATAAACAATCACTGGTGGTGGTTGAGGAGAGACCCCCCACATGATTGTAAAGCGCTTTGGGTGTACAGCAATGCACATAAAAGCGCTATATAAATGCATCATTCATTCATTCACTTCACAGACAGCAGAGACACACGGAGCCTGTGGCAAGCCATTCAGACCATCACTGACTACAAGCCCCCGCCACAGGCCTGTGATGATGATACATCCCTCCCAGATGCACTCAACCACTTTTATTCAAGGTTTGAAACCCAAAATGACACACATGCACAAAAAACTGCCCACTCCTCCCAACGACCAGGCACTCTGTCTGTCCCCAGCTGATGTAAGGAAGACCCTATCTAGGGTTAACCCACGCAAGGCTGCGGGTCCCGACAACATACCTGGCCGAGTACTGAGAGACTGTGCTGCACAGCTAACAGATGTCTTTACAGATATCTTCAACACCTCGCTGAGCCAGGCAGTCATCCCCACATGTCTCAAATCCACAACAATCATACCGGTACCAAAAAAATCACCTGTGACCTGTCTAAATGACTACCGTCCCATAGCACTGACTCCAATCATGATGAAGTGCTTTGAGAGGTTAGTCATGCACAACATCAAAACCAGCCTCCCCAACACACTCGATCCGCTCCAGTTTGCATACCGTCCAAACGGCTCTACGGACGATGCAATTTCCTCCAGCCTCCACCTGGCTCTTACCCAGCTAGAAAATAAAGACTCCTATGTTAGAATGCTGTTCATTGACTTCAGCTCAGCATTCAACACAATAATCCCAAAACAACTCATCAACAAGCTAAACCTGCTGAGCCTTAACACCTCCCTCTGTAATTGGATCCTGGACTTTCTAACCGGAAGACCTCAGTCAGTCCGTGTCGGCCACAACACCTCGAGCACTACCACACTGAGCACAGGTGCACCACAAGGCTGTGTGCTCAGCCCGCTGCTCTTCACGCTGCTGACTCACGACTGCACTGCCAGGTTCAGCTCCAACCACATCATCAAGATTGCTGATGACACAACTGTGGTAGGTCTCATCAGCAACAACGATGAAACACCCTACGGAGAGGAAGTGGCACAACTGGTTGAATGGTGTGGTGCTAACAGCCTGTCCCTCAATGTGAGGAAGACAAAGGAGGTTGTGATGACTTCAGGAGGAACTCTGTTGACCACCCCCCACTGACCATCGACACCTCGACTGTGGAGAGAGTCAGCAACACTAAATTCTTGGGGGTGCACATCACAGAGGATCTCACCTGGACCATCAACACTACATCACTCTCCAAGAAGGTGCAATAGCGCCTACACTTTCTCCGCCGACTTAAAAAAGCAAGTCGCCCACCACCCATCCTCACCACTTTTTACAAGGTAACCATTGAGAGTGTGCTGACCAGCTGTATCACTGTCTGGTACGGGAACTGCAGTACTGCTGACCGCAAGACCCTACAGCGGACAGTGAACACAGCTGCAAAGATCATCGGTGCCCCTCTCCCCTCTATTCTGGATATCTTCCTTGCACGATGCTCCAGCAAAGCCAACAGTATTGTGACGGACCCCACTCATCCCTCCCATTATCTCTTCCGGCTCTTGCCATCAGGAAAACGGTACCGGAGCATCAGAGCCCACTCCGCAAGACTGCTCAACAGCTTTTTCCCCCAGGCTGTGAGAGCCCTCAATTGAAAACCTCAAAAACAATGCGCAATTCTGAGTGTGCTACACACAGGTGAGTGTGCTGGACAAACTACCTGTAGAAACACACTCTTTTTCTCTCTAAATGCACCAGACACTTTCTTACAAACACTCCATGTTACAAGAATTTAATAAGGACTTAAATGTTTATTTGTGATTGCAACACAAATAATAATTGCACTATTTTCTTCTTAACCTTAAATACCTCTTTTGCACAATATCATGCACAGCTATTATGTAAAGTACTTGTATAGTCTGTCTTAGGTTATGTGTATGTATAGTCTATTTATAGTATATGTATAGTTAGATTACCGTTTTCAGTAAGTTAGTTATTTAAAGGTTTTAAAAAAAAATTCTTACTCTTGTGTTGTTTGTTTATATTTAAGTTTATTTATGTAGCACCGTGGTCCTGCGAGACACGACATTTCGTTCCACTGTATACCCCCTGGGGACATGTAGCGGAATGACAATAAATCTCAACTTGACTTGTTGTTATTGTATGAATATTTTACTGTATAGGAAATGCATCTGTTTCTCTTATAAAAAAAAAAAATCATGCTTTAAAAAAAGAGGCCTATCTATAATCTAAATAAAAACACAGATTATTTATAAAAGCTGATTTAAAACATTATTTCAAATATCATGTTGTCAGTAGTTATCATTTTGATATTTTGGTGTTTTCTTCCTGTTTGTCAGGAGGAAGTAGATGTTTGGTGTTGATCACAGTGGGTCTCGGGCTCATTTGTGTTCTTCTGCTGCTCTTCATCATACTGCAGCACATCACCATCACAGCAGAGAGAGACCTGATAAAGAGTTACAAGAACACAGTTGAAGAGTTCAATCAAACTATCAACAGCTTACAGGACAATTACACTGATATAATGACTGAAAAACACCAACTGCAGATCAACTTCAACTCTTGCAGTCCGAAGAAACTGGAGCTGGAGACCAGAGTCAACGATCTCACTGCTGAGAAAAACCAGTTACAGATCAACTTCAGCTCTTTGAGTCAGAAGAAATTGGAGCTGGAGACCAGAGTCAGGTCTCTGAGTGAGGAAGTGATGAAAGAAGCATCTAAAAGAGGTCAGACATTTTATGTTGTTCAATTTTATGTTTTATAAAGTGTGTGCTTTTGCGTGGTTCAGGTTGGTTTTTCATATCCAATGAGTTGAAGAGCTGGTCTGACAGCAAGCAGTACTGCAGGGATCATGGTGCTGATCCGGTCATTATCAACACTGAAGAGAAGCAGGTGAAGTTGTTTGAGTTTCTATTAATGAATGAGAGGAACCACACTTATTCCTTGTTATTCCTATTCACACACAGAGATTCATATCTTCATTACTCAAGGAGAGAGTGTGGATTGGTTTGTCTGACATAGAGCAGGAGGGCAACATGAAATGGGAGGATAATTCACCACTGAAACAAGGGTAAGTGCTAAAAATCAACCTCCAGAAAATAGCTGGACAAAAAGACAAAACTCTTCCAAATCACCACAACCACAACTAAAACCACTTTAAATACTGTAAATTCTATTAAGAAAAAATTTCCTCTCTCTTATTCTTTTCTGCATTTTCACTTCTGCTCCAGCTTCTGTATTACTTTAGTCTATTCTCAAAACATGCTGTTATACTGTGAGTATTGTTGATACATAAATGTGTGCTCCTGAAAAACTGAACGTGATGCATGTTGTTCAGGTTTTGGCTCAAAGGTGAGCCGAATAATCAAGATGGAAATGAGGACTGTATTGAACTGATGCCTTCACAACCCGTCCTGAACAACTGGAATGATCTGCCGTGCTCAGAGAAGAGAAAAGGTGTTTGTGAGAAATAGGGTTCATCCCATCTTGTTGTGGTTTTGCTTCTTTATATAATATAGCTATTCTTATTGTGAATCTATAATTTCTGATTGAGGACCCTGTCTTTAAAAAACTTGCGAAATTAATATTATTTTCTTATTGCTATAATAAACTTCTGTTTCTCATGGCGTGTATCAGGGGAATCTGAAACACCAAACCTCTGATGTGTTCATGTTTTGCTCCATCACAAGCAGCTCCGTGTTAATATGATCTCATTCTAGCTGTTATCATGAGTCTCATTTGTTGGTCTGAAGTGTTGAGGTGACAATCACTGTAAACTACAGAAGTCTAAAGTGTATTGAGTGTATATTGAGTGTCTGTAAAACTGCTTTTGAGTTGACTTGCTTTCTGTTTGAATAAAATGTTCAATTACTATCATTACCATAGAAAACTTAGCATTTTTGTTTTCATTTTATACTTTATTCTTGTATATCTGGTTTATTGCCAGTCCAGTCCAGCAGGACACAGCAGAGAGCAGGTTAATCAGACTGAAGTGATCAGAGAGGAAGAGAAACATCAGTCAGACAGTTCCTGCGTCCCAGTGTGCATATTATCCACCCTAACTGCCCTAAATAGTATTGGAAATTACTAATATCACATAGAATTTAGGATGGATAGTATGCACATTGTGTTTTTCTACCAGTTTGTGGATGTTTTTATGTTTCAATCTTAAGAATGACTTTTAACACCAAAGTAATTTCAAAATTGAAGATTAATGAATAAAAACTACACATTATTTTGGCTTCAAACAGTCCTGTGGGTAAAAATCAAGATGAAAAAAACTGAAACTGTTCAGTTGTGGGTAACACCAAAATGTATATACCATTTCATCCAGTTTTATCTAAATATCCAGTCTTTGCACATGTAAAATCATGCAAAACAGTCAATTTCAACTGGTGAGACACAGAGCTTCAGCTAAAGGACTTCAGTTGATATTGTCACATGATCTTGTAAGATTGTTTGACATCTTCTGAACTTGCCATAACTGGACCTTTAGGGAGCTGACGCATATTAGGAAAGTCCTCTGATCGTTAATAAAGAAATACTGTATCAGTGGGAAAGACTCTGACATTAGCTTGGCCATTGCGGTACTGTAAGTATTGTTAATTTGTGAATTGTCAGCTCTGTATTGATATGATAAATGATCTCTCGTGCTCAGATTATGTTTCAGACTGCAGGCCAGTTACAGTGATCAAACTACTGAAAAATATCAACTGCAGGGCAACTTTATCTCTTTGAGAACTGAGGTTGGAGACCAGATTCAATGACTATAATTGTTGATAAATGCCAGTAGCAGATTCATTTTTGAGTTTCCTGGCTATAAAGTAGGATCTGCTGATTTTCTGTCATTCAAATTCAACTCCAAGTTATTTATTTATACCATCTTAGTTAAAATGGCAGAACAGTGACCTCTACTGAGAAAAGGAAAACATGACTATCCTGTTGTCACCCACTTATGTTTAATAGCTGTAAACAGGAAGTCATCATCCCACAATCTCTATTTTCTACCATCATCCTCTCTGTCTCTTAATGCCACAGTGGTGCAGATTAAAATCATTATTAAAGGAATAGTTCACCCAAAAATGAAAACTGCCCTATGACTAACTCACACTCGAGCCATCCTCGCCAGTTCCAGTCACTTGTCATCAATACAAAGGTACAGTTAGGCCTGTTTCAGGGTGTTTGAGTCCATTTTGATGGTCACAGGTTCCTCTTGTTGGATACTGTAGCTGCTAAAATGATCACAGGCATAGGCGGAGCGTGTGTAAGGCTTAGCCTTGCCCTGGCCACAGACCACGGACTTAAGACTAGCGATATAAAATTCGCTGTGGAATATTATCACTCAAAAACCACTGCCTGCTGCTGTTTAGTTGCTTATCGAGAGAAAATCTGTTCATAACTGCTGATCCAGGGTCAGTATTTTCCACAGTAATTTAAAATGATGAGCATGGCTGTCTCTAGATCAGCAGCTGTGGAAAACGTATTTTGCATGGCATTGCGCACGCGCAGAGAAAATTCATTAATGCAGTTTTTTCAATAAAGATTTTTTTTTAAATAAATAAAAGCGATATAAAATACATTACAATATTTTTATTAAGTTTTGATCACATTAAATACAAATTCATTGTTTTTAAAAAAATATTTTATGACACCCATATCCGGCACTCACCTAAAAACGCGAGTTTATTCGTAGTAAATGCATTACTCTAACATATGTTAATTTTGAGCTGGCAGCCAATTTAAGTTGACATGGATATAAGAACATTTTTCAAGAAAAAAAAAAAAAAAAAAAATTCATGCAGCGAAGATCTGAACAACAACCCTTACCCATATAATACAACTGTGAAAATATCAAAGAAAAACTTTGAGATTTGGTAGGGCTCTTGACCCTTGACTTTTTAATATTAGTTTTTCTCTGGTTGCTGTAACTGTTTTTAAAACACATTTGTTATAGCAAAATTTGCTAGAGAAAATCTGATCAGATGTATTTGATTACTTGTTGTTGATGATGATGATTCAGTCATAATTTAGTGACCTGATTCACTGATTGCATCCAGCTAGTGATGACGAGATGAAGCTTTAAACTTTTCAGCCAAGTGGTTCACAAAAGGGTTAATTTAGGTAGGCTTCATTTGCTCAAAATACCACCTGGTGGCCAAAGAGTGTAAAACAGATAAGCAGATATATTACAGACAGAGGTGGATAGTCCAGGGATCAAAAAGTAAAAGTCCTGCCATATGTTTATTCCACCCATGAACTCAGCAGCTGATTTCACCAGAGGAGGAACCAAGTCATTCCTTTCAAGTCAAATCCCAAGTCCTCAAAGAGTTAAAGTTAATGAGATAATCAAGTGACTAATTTAATGATGATTGTGCATTAGTGATGAACTAAGTTGATGCCATTAATTCTATTTTAATGAATTAAAATGATGCCACCATCATGAAGGTCAGTGTTTGCTTTAGTTGGGCTCTTGACCCTTTTAATAATTCAAAGTAATTTGCTTTTAAGCAATTGCAATATTGTTTCACCGCAAGCATTTGTGCATTGCTGAATTAAAAGCTTGAAGTAGCAGATTAGCTTACACTTTCTGCTTGTAAATCATTTGAATGAACATTATGGAGGTGTTTCTCTTTGGTTTGTAGACTGACATTCAACTGTTACTGAACTGTGAAAAAAGTCCTGGTAAACAAATACCACCAAAATGCTTAAATATTGAAGAAGGAAAAAAAGGAGAACTATAATAGCTCAGACTTTTAGACATGAACACATCATACGATCCTCAACAGTGGTGACAATAATTTTTCATACTGCAGTGCATGATGGGAGTTTTTACTATGGTGTTACCCAGCATGCATTGCAGCATGAAGCATTTTGTTGATTGTCACCATTGTTGAGATTCATATGCTGGTTCTTGATGTCTGTGTGTGTCTGATTAGAATAGGATCTGAAATATTTATATGTGCTATTTACAGAAGTTTTAAAACCAATTCTTTATAACTATTAGACCAGCACTTTTCTTGCATGCAGTAGCTTCACAGGGTTGATTACTCAAAACCTAATCATATAAATTAAATATAAAGTTATTTTAGATGTAATCAGGCCAATGCCTGCTGATTATTTCATCATATAAAAGCAGTTAACAGCTGTTCACTGTACAGCACTGATCTCTCTGCTTTATAACACCACACACATTGTGACAGAGAGAAATCTAACACAGTAAGTCAAGGGTCAACAACTAAAGCAAACACTGATCTGCATGATGGTGGCATCATTTTAACTAATAAAAAATCAACATCTGATCCTCTGTAATTCTCAATAACAGCAGGTGTTCATCACTAATGCACAATCGTCATTTAATTAGTTTCTTAATTATCTCATTAACTTTAACTCTTTGAGGACTTGGGATTTGACTCGAGACTCGTTTGTGACTTGAAAGGAACGACTTGGTTCCTCCTCTGGTGAAATCAGCTGCTGAGTTCATGGGTGGAATAAACATATTGCAGGACTTTTACTTTCTGACCCCTGGACTATTCACCTCTGTATGTAATATATCTGCTTGTTTTACACTCTTTGGCCACCAGGTGGTGTTGTGAGCAAATTAAGCCTCCAGAAATTAACCCTTTTGTGAACCACTTGGCTGAAAAGCTTAAAGTTTCATGAAGCTTCATCTCGCCATCACTAGTATCCAGCTGCAGCCCCGCAGCACCAACAGCCACAGAACCGCAGCGACAGGACCGGAAGTGAGGGGCGGAGCTTACATTCTTAACAGAGTAGCGCCACCTTACGGTTTTTAAGGAGTTTTTATTTGATTTTATTACACACGACACATCATACCTTATGTATTTTATAATGATATATTAAGCATTTTAAAAATATTAATCTTGTGTAATTTAGTTGTATATAGTTATTCGTTTCATTGTATCATGCGTTATATTATGCATAATGTTTGAAATAATAATGTTTGAAACTTCCAGGCATTTTATATGAAATATACTTTAATCACAAGATTCAAAAATAAATGTTTACTCCAAAGTCCAAAGAGCCAATAATGTTTGTTGAGATTCATACACTTGATGTCTGTGTGTGTTTATGTGATATAGAAATTCTAAGCTTTTTTCAAAGATATATTTTAATATTCTAATGCACTGTTGAACATGTACACTATATTGCCAAAAGTATTGGGTCACCCCCTTCTAATGAATAGGTTTGACTACTTTAGTAATTTTCATGAGTCCAAATCTTAATGTTTAAGCATATAATGATATTTTACAGAATAGTGTGCTTCTAGTTTTAAAGCAACAGTTTGGACAGGACCCTTTTCTATTCTAACATGACGATGCCTCTGTGTATAAGGCAAGGTTCAAAAATAAATTGATTTAGTCAGTGTGGAAGAACTTGACTGGTCTGCAGAAAGCCAAGTCCTATTCCCAGCTGAACACCTCTGGTGTGACTTTAAATGTAGATCTTGAGCCAGAAACTCATCACCAAACACCAATGACTTGTACATATGGGTACAGTCACTTTAGACACTTCCAGAACTGTTGCAACAGAGATGGAAATACAATTTTAAATACGTGCATTATGTTTCCATCTTTGTTGCCACAGTTTTGGAAGTGCCTTTTTCTGTTCTAAAGAAGGGGGTGTCCCAATACGTTTGTCCATATAGTGTATGTACAAGTCATTGGTGTTTGGTAAAGAGTTTTTGGCTCAAGGTCTGCATTTAAATTCACACCAGAGGTGTTCAGCTTGGATTAGGACTTGGCTTTCTGAAGACCAGTCAAGTTCCCCTTTCAGTCGGTCACTCCGAGTCACGTCGGATGACCAACGAAATTGGGATATCGCCAGAGAGACCAATCCACTTCGAGTGTAACTAAACGAGCCAATGGACATTGGCATGCGATTATTGCATCCAGCTGCCGCTGATCACAGCGTGAGCATAAGAGGCAGCTGATGCACCGCATCAATTATCCTTTCGCTTCGGAGCCGAGCGGTAGTGGTTAAAGCTACTGCTCTCCCTTCCAAGAGAGTGTTCTGCGAGCGAGTGCGGGCGTTACGGCGCGGCAGCGGTGGTCACGGTGTCCGGGAGAGAAAGATCGTCTTCCTGCTGACAGCCACACTAGGAGTGTGCGGTGGCCAGCTCCCCTGCGTGCTTCAGCACTAAAAGAGCAACACGGGTGATCGCGTCTTTTTAAAGATGTCTTTTCACCCGTGCGTTTCTGGGTGTGGTCGTTTCCTGGCGCCTCAGGACGGTCACGATCGCTTCCTCTCGTGTCTGGGCATTCAGCACGCTGAGGTGGCTTTCGTGGATGGTTCATGTTCTTCTTGCGGGGACATGACCATCTCGGAGTGCGACTCTGCTATGTCAAACATGGCAGAGTCCCTCTGCCTGCCGTGATCCGGCGTGCACACTGGATCCGGTGGAGTCAGAGGTGATTGAGGATTACGGTGAGGGCTTCCCCAAGTGGAACTCCTCACCCCTCAAGCACTCCGCAGCCGGTGGAGCTGCCGAAGGAACGCGCTGGCCACGCGTTTCCTTCGGTGCCCCCTCTGACGACCAGATGTCGATCACTGCATCGGAGGGTGGGCCCTCTCTCTCCGGGGATGATGACCCGGCTGCGTTGCCCCCTTCGGGTGTGGTAGCGTTGTCCGTGCCAGACCCAGAGATGACGGCTATGCTTTCCCGGGCCGCCGAGAATGTCGGGCTCGTGTGGAATCCTAAAAAGCCACCGTGTCCCGATCCTTCGAGGCTGGGCAAGTGGTTCCTCGGTGGGGGTGGCGCTGGTTCTCAGCGCCCCCCTCCGGTGCCATTCTTTCCGGAAGTGCATGAGGAGCTGACAAGATCGTGGAGGGCACCTTTCACTGCCCGAAACACATCTTGTAGTTCTTCCGCTCTCACCACCCTCGATGGTGGAGCCGCTTTGGGGTATGCGGGCATCCCCTCGGTGGAACGGTCTGTGGCCATGCAACTGTGTCCAACAGCCGCTTCCACCCTGCGGGGTGATCCGTGTCTCCCCTCACGGGCCTCTAGGTATTCGTCAGGTCTAACTGGCAGTGCTTATAGAGCCTGTGGGGAGGCGGCTTCCGCCCTCCACGCTATGGCGTTGCTGCAGGTCCACCAGGCCAAAGCACTGAAAGACCTGCACGAGGGTGGTCACGACCTGGCGGTTCTACATGAGCTGCGTGCTGCGACGGACCTCGCGCTACGAGTGACGAAGGTGACCGCACAGTCTCTGGGTCGTGCGATGTCCAGGAGCGCCATCTCTGGCTGTGTCTCGCTGACATGAAGGAGCAGGAGAAGGTACAGTCCCTGAATGCTCCCGTGTCACAGACCGGCCCTTTCGGCGACGCTGTCGAGAGCTTAGCCCAGCAGTTCTCGGCAGCCCAGAAGCAGACTGAGGCAAACACATCATGCGCCGGAGGAAACCTGCTGCTTCCACTCCGGCTGCAGCCACTCAGCCTGCTCGTCGCCGTGGGCGCCCCCCTGCGGCCGCCCCCGCTCCCGCGCAGCCGCAGCAGCCTTTCACCAGGCAGCGTCGTGGAGCCGGTCGCAGGCAGGACGCCCAGCCCGTCCAGGCCCCCGCCAAACCTGGCGGCAAGCGCAAGTGCAAGAGGCCCTGGGACGGTCAACCCAGAGATGGAGGAGACTGCTCATCGGGAGATGGTGACTGCACCACTCCCTCCCCCGGAGGAGGGCCGGGTGGAGTATCTTTTGTTCATTTTGTTCCGCCTCTGGCCCAGCAGCCAGCGGTACCCAAAACATCAGTAAAGAGCGGTCTCCTCAATCTCCGGGTCTCAAGAGGAGGAGAGTGGTGATCCGTGCATCACAGGATCGCTTCCCTCCTCCTCTCTCGCCAGCAGGCAGCGGGTGGTTGCCCAAGAGCACCCCTCCTGCCCATTCGTGGAACCAGGTAAGGGCAGTAGCACTCCAGTCCCCGCTTCAAGTCGTCAAACGCCGGGCTGTCACAAGCCTCAAGCCGGGTTCCTGTGTCTCCTCCCACGCGAGGAGAAATCAGGTGAGTGCTACACTACACACCCAGACCCCGCCCCCTGCCGTCACAGGCCAGGCCGTCACAGGCCCTGGGGCCGGTCCCTGTGTTCCACCTCGCTGCCCCACCGCGGGCATGTCGGTGGGCCCGTTGGCCCCGCTGGTGCGGTCTCTCGGAGCCTGGTTAGCGCTCCCCAGCCCGTCCCGGTGGCTCCTGCGGACCATCAGACTCGGCTATGCGATTCAGTTCGCCCGGCGTCCCCCCCAAGTTCAGGGGCATCCGGTTCACTTCAGTCAAAGCCGTCGATGCCCCTGTCTTGCTCGCGGAGATTGCAGTCCTACTGGCGAAGGATGCAATAGAGCCGGTCCCTCCAGCCGATATGAGGTCGGGGTTTTACAGCCCTTACTTCATTGTGCCCAAGAAAAGCGGTGGGTTTACGACTGATCTTGGATCTGCGAGTTTTGAACCGTGCACTTCACAAGATGCCGTTCAAGATGTTGACGCAGAAACGCATTTTTGGATGCGTCCGTCCCCTAGATTGGTTTGCAGCAATCGACCTGAAGGACGCGTACTTTCATGTTTCGATTCTCCCGCGACACAGGCCATTCCTGCGATTCGCGTTCGACGGTCGGGCATATCAGTACAAGGTCCTGCCCTTCGGGCTGTCCCTTTTCGCCTCGTGTCTTCACCAAAGTCGCAGAGGCGGCCCCTTGTTCCCTTGAGAGAACGGGGTGTGCGCATTCTCAACTACCTCTACGACTGGCTCATACTTGCACAGTCTCGAGAGCTGTTGTGCGCACACAGGGACCTGGTGCTCAGGCACCTCAGCCAGTTGGGCCTTCGGGTCAATTGGGAAAAGAGCAACTCGTGCCAGTGCAGAGGATCTCTTTTCTCGGCATGGAGTTGGATTCGGTCAACCAGACAGCACGCCTCACCCAGGAACGTGCTCAGTCGGTGCTGAACTGCCTCAAGACTTTATCAGGCAGGACAGCGGTCCCACTGAAACTCTTTCAGAGGCTCCTGGGGCATATGGCTGCAGCTGCGGCCATAGTTCCGCTCGGTCTGCTCCATATGAGACCACTTCAGCACTGGCTCCATGGTCGAATCCCGAGGTGGGCGTGGAAACGCGGTACTCACCGGGTTCAGATTACACCGGCCTGCCGCAAGACCTTCAGCCCGTGGTCAGATCCTTCGTTCCTTCGGGCAGGAGTGCCCCTGGAGCAGGTATCCAGGCATGCTGTGGTATTCACGGATGCCTCGACCACTGGCTGGGGTGCCACGTACAACGGGCACGCAGTATCAGGGGTTTGGACGGGCCCCCTTCTGCGTTGGCATATCAATTGCCTCGAGTTGCTGGCAGTACGCCTTGCCCTGTGCCGCCTCAGAGGGCGCCTTCGGGGCAGGGACGTTCTGGTCCGTACGGACAACACTGCGACCGTTGCCTATATCAACCGGCAAGGCGGTTTGCGCTCCCGTCGCATGTCGCAACTCGCCCGCCACCTCCTCCTCTGGAGTCAGAAGCATCTGAGGTCCCTTCGTGCCATCCACATCCCAGGAGTGTTCAATCAGGCGGCCGACGAGCTGTCTCGAGCGGCACTTCCTGGGGAGTGGAGACTCCATCCCCAGGCGGTCCAGCTGATTTGGAGTCGGTTCGGAGTTGCTCAGGTAGACCTGTTTGCATCTCCAGAAACCACCCACTGCCAGTGGTTCTACTCCCTGTCCGAGGCAACGCTCGGCACGGATGCACTGGCACACAGCTGGCCCCAGGGCTTGCGCAAGTATGCGTTTTCCCCAGTGAGCCTGCTAGCACAGACATTGTGCAAGATCAGGGAGGACGAGGAGCAGGTCCTGTTAGTGGCTCCATATTGGCCCAACAGGACCTGGTTCCCGGAACTCATGCTCCTCGCGACAGCCCCTCCCTGGCCGATTCCTCTGAGGAAGGATCTGCTTTCTCAGAGACGGGGCACCCTCTGGCACCCATGTCCAGACTTGTGGAAACTTCATGTGTGGTCCCTGGACGGGACGCGGAGGTTCTAGGTGACCTGCCCCAGGAGGTAGCGCTCACTATCGCTTCAGCACGAGCACCGTCCACAAGACGGGCCTATGCGCTGAAGTGGAACCTGTTCGTCGAATGGTGTTCCTCTTACCAGGAGGACCCCCGGAGATGTTCGATCAGAGCCGTGCTTTCCTTTTTGCAACAAGGGTTGGAGCGTAGGCTGTCCCCCTCCACCCTTAAGGTATATGTTGCTGCTATTTCTGCCCACCACGACCCCATAGAGGGGAGGTCGGTGGGGAAGCACGATCTGGTCGTCAGGTTTCTTAGGGGGGCCAGGAGGTTAAATCCTCCGAGGCCTCCCTCCCTTCCCTCTTGGGATTTGGCTTGGTGCTAAGAGCCCTACAAACTGCCCCCTTTGAGCCGTTGCAGTCAGTCGAGTTGAAGTTTCTTTCTATGAAAACCCTACTCCTGACTGCATTGGCCTCAATCAAGAGGGTGGGGGACCTGCAGGCATTTTCGGTCGACGAGTCGTGCCTTGAGTTTGGGCCGGCTGACTCCAGTGCAACACTGAGGCCCCGGCCCGGCTATGTGCCCAAGGTTCCTACCACGCCCTTCAGGGACCAGGTAGTGAGCCTGCAAGCGCTGCCCCTGGAGGAGGCAGACCCAGCCCTAGCTTTGCTCTGTCCTGTACGCGCACTGCGTCAGTACGTGGATAGAACTCAGAGCTTCAGGACCTCAGAACAGCTCTTTGTCTGTTACGGAGGACAGCAGAAGGGGAAGGCTGTCTCCAAGCAGAGGATGGCCCACTGGATAGTGGATGCCATCACCTTGGCCTACGAAGCACAAGGTGTGCCCTGCCCGCTCAGGTTGCGTGCTCACTCCACTAGGGGTGTCGCATCGTCCTGGGCGCTGGCTCGTGGTGCCTCGCTAGCAGACATCTGTAGAGCTGCGGGTTGGGCGACTCCCAACACGTTCGCTAGGTTTTATAGCCTACGTGTCGAACCGGTTTCCTCCTGTGTTCTCACCTCAAACGGGTAGTGGCACTGAGAGGGCCGGCTCAGAGTCGGCTTGCGGCGTCCTTACGCCTAAATTCTCCAGAGAGTTCCTTAACCAGGCAAACCCTGTTGAGTCCTCCAGCACTCCGGCGTCCGGACACGGCGGAGCGTCCGGCGCCAGGCCTTCAGCCAATGAATTCTTGAAATCTGGTGCGAGGCTAGTGCCCATATGAGAGACCCTGTCGGGATCCCATATGTGTATTCCACGGTATTCTTATTAGAGCCGTGTTTCCCCTGGCGGACCACGTTCTGCCATCTCTAAAGATGCAGCCTGAGCCATCTCAGAGACTTCCATGTGCAATAGGGCCCTTCGGGGTTACTTCACATGTTTGAATGTCACTTAACCCCCTCTGGGAGGAGGTGACTCCGCAGTGTGCCTCTTCCAAGTGGAAGGGCACGCTTCCCAGTGTTATCCTAGTCCTACTGTTTGGGTTGTTCAAGGAACACCAGTAGTTGACCTTCTCTGTGTAGAGCCCGGTCCTATCGTCTGCCTTATAGGAAGGGTCAGGAGCCCTACACAGGGCACTGGAAGGGGCAGCTCCTGTGGCGCTTTGGTAGGGATCCCAATTTCGTCGGTCATCCGACGTGACTCGGAGTGACCGACTGAAAGGGGAACGTCTCGGTTACGTATGTAACCCTCGTTCCCTGAAGGAGGGAACGGAGACGTCACGTCCCGTCGCCACAGTCGCTGTACCACCGCTGAGCTGCCGGGTCGCCGGCTCGGCTCCTCAGCGAAAACATAATTGATGCGGTGCATCAGCTGCCTCTTATGCTCACGCTGTGATCAGCGGCAGCTGGATGCAATAATCGCATGCCAATGTCCATTAGCTCGTTTAGTTACACTCGAAGTGGATTGGTCTCTCTGGCGATATCCCAATTTCGTCGGTCATCCGACGTGACGTCTCCGTTCCCTCCTTCAGGGAACGAGGGTTACATACGTAACCGAGACGTTCTTCCACACTGACTAAATCAATCATTTCTTTTTGAACCTTGCCTTATACACAGAGGCATTGTCATGTTAGAATAGAAAAGGGTCCTGTCCAAACTGTTGCTATAAAGTTAGAACCACACAATTCCCTAGAATATCATTATATGCTTAAACATTAAGATTTGGACTCCTGGAAATTACTAAAGTAGTCAAACCTGTTCATTAGAAGGGGGTGACCCAATACTTTTGGCAATATAGTATATATGTACACTCACATATCAAGTGTCATTAATGTGAAATTACTATCACATCATCTACAACATTAGATATCAGTCTCTAGAATCAGGCCATTACATGATTATATCCTCATCATCACAGTTTTTCTTGCTTGTTTTGCTATGACAAACACAGCTAAAAGAGCCAGAGAAAAACTAATAATAAAATTTTAAGGGCCAACCACCCAACTAAAACAAACGCTATTTTCCATAATGGTGACAAATATACTTTTCAATAAAACCAACATCTGAACCTCTGTAACTCTCAAACACTTTTGTAGAAGTCTGACAGAAATAACATCAGTCTGGTTAGTAATAAGTGAAGCTGGTGATGCTGTTTGTGGAGTTGTTTAATCCTCCTCTGCTGAGATCTTCAGAGATTTAATGTCTTTTATTTGCAGTTGTTTTGCAGGCTGTGGCTGGAAGTCAATAGTAGCTGTTGTGTTTCTGCTCGTCTCTTTTTTCTTAAGCAGGTGTTTGTCACTAATGCTCAATCAGTACTAGATTAATCACTTAATTATCTAATGAACTGCAGTGCTGCTTCAGTCTTATTTTTAGCACTCTGTAGTATGCATACTGAGCAGTGTTCATTTCATTGTCTCATCTTGGCTGACCCATGTGGGGCCCTCATGGAAACTGAGGACAAAACTGGGTGGGCCCCAGTTAGATAGCCCAGGTGCCACCCATCTGGGCCCCACATGTGTTTGCTGGCTGGCACACTGATTATTATTCAACATAATGCACAGAAGAAGAGTGAAACCTCATCAAAGTCACCTGTGACAGTAAGAGTCACTCCTGGATGACCAAGCCATTTTCCATGAGCTTTATCAGTGATGAATCTGAAACAGTACATGTGTTCATCTTTCTGTGTCACATGACTCAGTCTGATGGTGCAGTTCTGCTGTTTATCTCCCAGATCCTGAAGCCTCTGACTGTATTCAGGGTTCTAAGACAGATCTGGAAACTCTACACCCATTACAGGGATTTTGGTCCAGAAAGTTTTCACGATCTGATGTCCAGTAGGGTATGTATAATTGCAGCTCATTATCACTGATGAGTTCTTTAGTGCACAGATGTGTGAATGACTGTAACTCACACCCCAACCACCTTCACTAAAAACTCCTGAAAGACAGAATTTACACTGAACAAGTTTTTTTTTTGATTATGATTATTTATTTTAGCTTTTGAAAGCAAGATGGCAACAAGCATAGACACAGTGATTCCACTCTCTCACTCTAATTGCTCTTTATATGCGTTCTTATACATTTGTTCACCAATGTTAAGTTAAGCTGTGGAAAAATCCCACATACAGTAACCAAGATCTTATGATCATAGAACTACAGTTTAAGCAGACCTTGAGTGAATTTTTGCACTTACATAATATACCGAAGGAGATAGCCAGGACACTGGGCTCTCCATGGATTGTTGTTGGCTCTGGCAGGTGTCAGAGGTGTAGTAGACACAGAATAAAAAACTAAATAAAAAAACATGGATGCTGCTCCTGCTTACTTGCCAAAACATTGCTACCCAGCATTTTTCTCACCATTGCCAGATATTTTGTTGTAGGCCCTGTCTGCCTCTGGGTCCTATGCACTCTGCCCCCCTTTACCCCTGGTTGTAATGCCTCTGCTCCTAATCTCAGCATACAGGAGAAGAAAAAAACACATCTCTGCTGTTCTCACCTGGGCTCTCATCCTCACCCTCATCCTGAGGATCCTCAGGCAAAACCAAGTAAAGCTGCTGTCCTGAGGGTCATCAGTACAGCCCAAAAGATCATCGGCTACCCACTGCCCTCCCTGGAGGACTTATTCAGCTCTTGCTGCCTCAGAAGAGCAGCCAAAAATTTGAAAGACCCTGAACACAGCCATTTTGACCTGCTGCCCTCTGGTAAATGTTTCAGGCCCATTGTGTCATTAACAAATGGATCACAGACATTTTGTCACAGGCTCAAAAGCAGTTTATCCCCCAGAACAAGAACTGGACACTGACTTCCCCCTCGGTTGAAATCAAAGGCACCCCCCAAGAATCAAGCCCTGAGAAGTGACAGCCCTGGCAATAGGTATACTTATTTTTGTTATTGTTATGTGTTATTTTTGCTATATAATGTTGTTGTGCAATGACTATACAGTAAATGATCTGAATAGATGTTTGAGAAAAGCATAAAATAGAATCTTGAAGAAGTGTTTCTGAAACATCAGTGACTCACCGTGAATCTTGATCAGAAAGATCAGAGGAAGAGGAGGAGCCATTCTGACTGACATCATCATAGCAAAACCTACAACAAACATACAGTGGCTTATTTTTAGCATTCGTGACTTTGACGTTCTTTAAAACTTATTTGTATGTTTTTTTGTCATGCTTTATAAAGCAAAAATGTAAATATTACAGTAACTCACTGCCTGTAAACGCTTTGGTATATTAAGGAAGTTTATCATACATGGCGTATGACTCATGGCGTGTAAGTTTTATTTAAAATACCCAACTGTGCATTGTGTCATGTTGCTGTACTTTGACATACAGATGAAGACTAGCTTGATTATAACTTTGCATGCGAATGTACTAATTTGTGGTTAACTTAATGTAGCATCAGTGCTCTTATCTTCCTCTTTTTTTTGTCAGGGCAAATCGAACACCATCTGTTCTGAGACTGAGCAAAGAACAACCCAAACAGAGAATTTCACTCTAGTTCTAGCTCTTAATTGACATAAATCAATTAAATAAAACTGTACTTATCCAAGAAAATGATATGTCTGTAGAGACACGCACTTTAACGTGTTGGATATAAAAGCCTAGTAAACTATATAATGAATCTGTCTTCATTATATAGTTATCTGTTGTTAAAGAGGATTATTTGTACCAGATATACTTGTACAAAACCGCTGCAAATGAAAACAAATATTTTTTTGCAATTGAACTGTTGACTTTAAACCTAGCATGCCGCTTAAACTGAAGCGAATACAGCGATTTGTCATGCCACATTACAGAGCCTGAAAAAACACATTAATATAGATATTGTTTGTATTTCGCTATAAAACTGACCGATTTTGAAAGTTGAGACTTTGGAATATCTCCCGGTGCTCCCAATCCTGGCCATTTGCATGCACAATGGGCTAGAATATGCTCTCAAAATATTATAACTTTAATCTTCATTCTCAAAACATTTTGACTTTATTCTCGAAATATTTCGACTTTATTCTCGTAGTATTACAACTTTATTCTCAAAACATTTCGACTTTATTCTCGAAACATTTCGACTTTATTCTCGAAATATTTCGACTTTATTCTCGAAATATTTCGACTTTATTCTCGAAATATTTTGACTTTATTCTCGTAGTATTTTGACTTTATTCTTGTAATATTTCGACTTTATTCTCGAAATATTACGACTTTAATGTTGTAATCTTAGATTTTTTTTATTTTTAACATGGCACTAAAACGCCGTCGTACAAACCATAGTGGCTAACCAAGTTTTTTTCTTATTTTACTCCGACCAGATGGCAATAATTAGACCAGATGACTTCAAAAATTGTATTTTAAAGCCATTGTCTCTATTTTAACATGAAATACTAAAAATATTATTGAACAAAAATATATTATATTGATTTTACTGAAAAAAAAAAAAAAAAAAAAGTTACATTTCAGGTGTCCGATCACTTTTGATCGCGAACAATACAAGTCTGACTCCCAAATGAACAATACCAGAGGACTAAGTGATTACACACTTTTACAATTCATTAACATTTAACTGCTATTTTAACCCATATGATCCGCAAATTAATTTAGCCATATCATTACACTCCTGTCAATCATTCAGGTCTCCACCCACAAAGTGATTTGTAAAAGCTGTAAAATGTTTCTGTGAGTCCAAAACACTACATCATCATCATCATCATCATCTTCTTCTTTTTCTTCTTCTTCTTCTTAATAGGAAAAAAGAAAGAAAAAAGAAAGAAAGAAAAAGAAAGTGGAAATATTAATAATGAAAAATAAAGAAAGTGGAAAAATTAATAATGAAATATTTAAATAATGAGAACATTAGTCATTAGGAAAGGCTATAGATTGTGTTTTGTCTCAATGTAGTAGTTGTTCTTACTGGAATATTTTCATACACAGAAGAGTTCATTTCAGGTTTACAGGTATTAGAGCAGCGTTGAGCAGCCTTTATGAATGAAGAGACAAAGTGTATTCAGCACTGTGTTATTTAAATTTCCATATAGTTATTCGTTAGACATTTGTTATTTTTACACTGACTTTGAAGAGTGTTTAATTTCAAAGGTGAAGAGAGTTTAGTGTTTTATAGGAAATCCTCAGCTAAAATACTTACAGCTACATTCTCATACACAGGATCAGTCATTTCAACATCGCAAGCTTTGGGTTGGCCATCATGATTCATCTTTGCCATTAAAAACAAAACAAAAACAAAACACAAAGAATAGAGAGAAAATAAGTACTGTCTATAAACAACTCAAAAGATAACGTCAACTACATTCAGACTTTCAATCATTGAGTGATTAGTTCATTTACCTGATCAGTAAACTACTGATCGCAAAAAAAAAATTTTTTCTCACCTGAGCATTCTGTGCACCATTTCTGTTTTTAATCCATCTGCAAAGTCAAACACAATTACAGCCAATCAGAACTTGTCTGAAGTTATGATTTTGAACCAATGACATTTCTCTAGGATGGACCATTGTGAATGTGATGAAATCTGGTGCATCTACACGGTTCTCTTTCGATAGGGTTTACTCACATTGCATTTACCATGCTATGGGGAAACTCTGTTTTCTCAGAATACTGGAGCCTGATTTGTCAACGTTCGTGTAGCTGCACAAATAAATGGCATTTTAGCCTGCCAAAATGGGTGGGGCTAACTGCCTATTTAAGTCGGCGCTGAGTGCCATTTTATCAGAATCTTTCTCCTTAAGCACAAAGATCAATTCCTTGCTGCCTCTGAAGAAGAAGAAGCCTTCCTGCTTGCCATAGAAGAGCTCCAGCAGTGGATTACGGTGCTGAAAACTCTCGCAGCTGACAACAGGGCTTCTCCCCTGCGGCTGTCCGCCACACTTCTAAAGCTAATTATGCCTAACAGAATATATTTCTAGCGGCGTTTTTAAATGTGGCACATGCAGGGCATTCCTGCACACCTTGGATGAGCATTCTGAGTATGCCGCCTACTTGGGCAAGCCCAGGCAGAGACTGCACTCACTGAGATAAGCTACTGTCACTGAGAAAACATGAGTCTTACCTCGCTGCACTCAAGGATTGCTTTCTTTGAAGACAACAACCCCCACCCCTTGTGCTCCCCTTTTGCTTTCTCCTGATGCGCCTTTTCCACCAGCAGGAACAAGGTGCTAGTTTAGAGCCAGTGCTATTGCTGGTTCAGAGTTGGTTTGACTGGCGAGCCCTTTAAGAACCGGTCTCCTTTTCCACGGGCTAGAGAGCCAAGACAGAACCAGGTCTTACGTCATTGAATATGTCTCATCTTTCGCTAGCGTGGCAGCGTGAAACACAACAGGCTTGTTCAAGATGCATCGGCGCTGCGCAGACCGCTCGATCGGCACACGACACCAAGGCACCACGAGAGTGATCCAAAAGCATAAAGAGCCATCTGCTTTCCAGTCGCTCCCGCAGCACCCCGATGATGACACACACTAACCAGTCCACGCAGCGCCAATGCATCCCGAACAAGCCTAAACACATCATCAACAATGTCGGACGTTGTGTTGCTATTGATGTTCATGGCTTTGCGACCCTACATCGGCATCCAAACATGCCAAATCCAACATGTTCATGTTTAGCTGCTATTTCAAATACGGCTGTCAGAGATTTCTGTTTGTGTTGTTGGTCACGGTAACCCCGCCCCTGGCCCCTGACGCAAGCGGTTCTTACTTCTAGCCCAGCAATGTTTTGGTGCTACTCACAAACTGCTTTTCCTGGTTCGGAGCTGGTGCTTTGGGTGTCGAAAGACAAAGAACCAATTTGAAACCAGGCTCTGGCTCTGAACCAGCACTCAAACTGCTTTAGTGGAAAAGGGGTATCAGGAACCACGGAGGTAAAAACAGTGGAATAATGTGGCAGAGAAAATGGGTTCTAATGAGCTCACGCTGACTCAGATCCTGCGTATCTCATTATCCCTACAGCTAGAGGATGCTCTTTTTTTTCTGCCAGCGTCCCTCATCAGGTTGTCAGCGGGTTGGTCCCTTTTTGGGTTTCCACGGAGGATTTTTCTGATGATACTGTATCATTGGCAGCTTCTAATGTGGAGAATTGAGTGAACTCCATGAAGAACTCTGCCCCCCTGCCGTATAGTGAGCCAGGTGACAGCAGACCCAGTCTGGACACCAAACTCATGCGCATCCTCACCAAGACCGTTGAGGAGTTCGGCTCGGAGTGGTTTGTTCTGGATGAGCCTGCCCCTTGATGAATGGTTTCTGCGTCCAGGGCATAGACTGTATAAAACATGGATGTAGTGTCACCCGCAGGTTTTTGAAGAGCATTTTTGAAACCCAAAGGTGGCGGAGCTGGCCATCACCATTTTGGCAGCGCATCACTCCCAGATAATCGAAAATGGGCAAAGAGGCAGGATCAGAGTGCCATATGCATCAGACGTTCAGCCAATGGTCCGTGGGTGTGATGTCTGAGACTGAGACTTCTTAAGTGTTGGATTCAAGAGAGAGACTGGAAGGTTTCCACTTGGTCCAGGGCACCACCCGCGAGCCCCTCTCAGAGACTTGCTCTGTTCTTTCACAATGAACGTATTATTTCATGGAGCCCTCCCTTCTTGGTTTTCAGTCTTGGCTACCCTCACCTCTGTTGACGGCGCCAAACAGAATAGGCCGTTGTGTGCATCTTTGCCCACCCATAGCTGTAGGATGGTAAGCCAAGGCTGTCCAGCCTTCTTTGTCCTGCAGAGCCATTTTGGCCCTATATAGTGGCCTAGCGTACTCTGCAACTGCTACAAGTTCCGCTTCCTGTCGGTGGTCAGGAATATTTTTGTCTGAGATCTCTGGGCTCATGGCCTGGGCCTCGCTGATTCCGGGTTTATTGTGCCCTGCCGACGCTATTGGATATTGTTCCCTAGAACGAGTAAACACAATGTGAGTGAACCGTATCGAAATGAAATGTTACAGTTACTAATGTAACCTCGGTTCCCTGAAATAAGAAGAACTAGCATTGCATACCCAGCCATGCTATAAGCTGCTACAAGTCGATGCTGCCACTTATCAGTCAAAAGATTCTCATGAAATGGCACTCAGCGCCATTATATGGGCAGTCAGCCCCCCCGTTTTGACAAGCTGCAATGGCATTTGTGCAACTACATGAAAATTAACAAATCAGGCTTCAGTTTTCAGAGAAAACAGAGCTTCCCCATAGCATGGTAAACACAGTGCTCGTTCCCATTATTTTATGGAAACAAGGTTACATTTAGTAACCAGATTGTTTACCCCAGCAATGCTGTGAGCTTCAGACTTCCTTATTCAATACCTGAGTGAGTAGCTATCAGTGTGGAAAGAAAAGTCTCACTGAATTCACAACCTTCTCACTCATTTACACACACTACATAGTACCACACAAACATATTGTACAAGATCAGCATCATGATGATGAAAACTGCAGCTCCACAAGCTCCACAAACTATAGATATGTGTAATATCCCCAGACGTCCTACAACAGAGAGAAGAGAGTAAAACACCAGAACACATTCATTTGCTTCACTTTAGAAAGAGTAAATGAGCTGCTCTACCTTTAACAATGACAGTAACAGTGTCTGATCTCTGAGATCCATGTTGATTGTGAGCCTCACAGTAGAAGCGTCCACTCTGTAGTGCACTGAAACTCTGTTCAGATCCAACAGCTGAGCTTTGATTCTCCTTAAACCAGCTGAAGTTCAGAGCAGGTGGGTTTGAATCACTGCTGCAGATCAGAGTCATTGATTCACCTTCCCAGAACTGAGCAGACTGAATGATGGACACTGAGATGCTCTTTGGAGGGTCTAATAACAATCACTATATTAATTATTTAAGACCTCTAACACATTTTTAAATTTCTAATGTGAACATAAATTATAAAAACAGAAAATATTAAATTGGCATCTTTTGTTTTATGATAAACTCACACATTATGTTTAAAGTCACAATATCAGAGTATTTCTCTCCATGTTCATTGATGGACTTGCACTTGTATTTCTCACTGTCATCAGAGCTGATGTTTGAGATGCTGTAGATTTTTCCAGATCCTACAAACGTTCCTCCTTTAAACCAGCTGAAGTTCAGAGCAGGTGGGTTTGAATCACTGCTGCAGCTCAGAGTCACTGAATCTCCCTCCACTATTTCAGATGGACTGATGGACACTGAGACGCTCTTTGGTGGGTCTAAAGATGACAGCAATGAAAAGTGTAGCTCCAAATATAAACTCAACAAGTTATTAAAAATAACTAATGAATCTGTACTCACACGTGACACTGAGCTGAACAGCAGGAGAGATGTAAGTGTGTTCATGTAGAGCACAGCTATATCTGCCTGCATCCTCTCTTCTGACTGACTGCAGCAGGAGTTGATTGTTTCTGTCTCTTCTCTCAGTTAATGGCTGTGAGTTTCTGTACCAGATGAATGTTGCTCTGTCAGTCAGAGCGCAGCTGCTTTTACATGTCAGACGGACTGAATCTCCCTCTGTCACTCTCTCAGGAGACTCCACCTGAAGATCTGAACACAACACACACATTATATCTAGTGCTGCTGTCATACACTGATTATTATTCAACATAATGCACAGAAGAAGAGTGAAACCTCATCAAAGTCACCTGTGACAGTAAGAGTCACTCCTGGATGACCAAGCCATTTCACACCAGGGTTATTAGTTGTGAATCTGAAATAGTACATGAGTGAATCTTTCTGTGTCACATGACTCAGTTTGATGGTGCAGCTCTGCTGTTTATCTCCCAGATACTGAAGCCTCTGACTGTATTCAGGGTCCTCAGACAGATCTGGAAACTCATTATCAGCACTTTTAACATTTGTTTTGGTCCAGAACACTTTCATGATCTGAAGTCCTCTAGGGTATGTAAAAGTGCAGTTCATTATCACTGATGAGTCCTTTAGTGCACAGATGTGTGGATGGATGTAATTAACATGCTCCTTCTCACTATAAGCCCCTAAATAAAATCACACTGAATACATTAGCAGCAGCTTGTGTATAAAAAAAATGTAGTGTGCAAAATCTAAGTGTTTCTTTTGCAGAGACTCACTGTGAATCACGAGCAGAAAGATCAGAGAAAGAGGAGGAGCCATTCTGACTGACATCAGCATAGCAACACCTACAACAAATGCACAGTAGTTCATTTTTCAGCTTTAAAGCATAAACAACACTGCTTAATTTGTCAAAGAAAAATGATGGTAACTCTGCAAGTCAATTTTTTTTACTGCATGAATTTGTAACCGTCCAACATCTTTCCCTGCCCACTTTTGATTGATGGCATGTCATAGACAACAGTACAATGCTTCCAGAACAATAGTTTTTAATTTCATACTCAGAAACTGTTATAAAGCTCCTCATCTGAGTTCAGTGCATTGCTAGGGTACACAATACCCACTGGGCAAAGTTACGTCCACTGGACGTCTTTTTTATGTCTTTGCAGACGTTGAAAAGACGTCCACTGAGGAGCCAGAATGAAAGTTTTTATGACGTCTTTTTTTGACGTGTTCTGTGCTTCTGATATACACGTTCATAGAACCTAAGTACAAGGTTAAAAACTAGTTCAAATGTGGTCAGTAGACATATTTACAACATCATTTAAGGTTCATTTAAACATCATTTATACTGTTTCTGGACCAAATAAACAGGATGCATTAAATTTAAACTCATGTTATTTCAATGTAATTTCCATTTGTAATTGCAAAGCAACTCACAGACACTGTGTTTGTCCAAAAATCATGAAAATAAAATAATCTTTATGAGATAATTAAATGATCAAATAACTGATGGTTGAGCATTTGGTAAAAATCAACTGCAAATCAAAGACATTAAATCTCTGAAGAACTCAACAGAGGAGGATCAAACAGCATCACCAGCTTCACTCATTACTAAGGCTGGGTACACACCTCAAGATAATCGGGCTGATTTTGGGCCGATTTCTCCCCTTCCGACAATCCTAGGTAATGTCCAGAATATCGTGGTGGTTCTAACAAGAGGTGCTCGCTGCAGCCTGTAGCACGATGACGTAGGTGGATCAGATCCAATACGTATTGGATGTTTGACGCGCATGCGCAGTATTTGATTTTAATGCGCATGCACATAGTGGAGCTGTAATTGAAGCTAGTTTTTGATGTAAATTAAACTGTAATTACGAGATATGTGTTTCATAGGCATACACAAATAATATAATACTGTGATTTTAAACTTTTGTATTCAAACTTTAAGCAACAATGGTGTAGTTTTGAATGAAAGAGTATCTAATGTTTATTTTTTATTATTTGGTTCGTTTTGGAAATAAAAATCTACTAATTACAATTTAGTTTGTTCTTTATGAAAAAAATGGGGTGTAACTATTGTCTTTATTTTTTCTTCTGATAGTCTTATAGTTCTGTCAATAATTCGTTCATGAATCAAATATTATTTTTCGTTCTCACTCTCTGTGCTATACTTGACAGAGTATAAAAGTTATAGGCCTACTAAAATATGCGGACATCTTTTTTATACCGTATAAAAATAAAAAGAAGAAAATCAATCCTGTCAGTCGGGGTTCCGTTAGCCGATAGACCCGTTGTCCCAGATTATAATGGGTTTTTAGAGTTAATCCCATGTCCAACAAATAAATACACACACGGTCGGGGACAAGGCATATTAACACAAAGATGATCACTTCTATTTTTGTCTTATATGCAATTGAATTTTTTTATTAAGTTTTTTTGTATTGTATCAGACGATAGTATGAAAATAAACTAATAAAACATTTCTTTGACCTGACTGAGACGTTATTAGAGAGGTAAAGTCTTAATATGAATTTAATGGTTGTTATTTATTTATTTATTATTATTGAAAATGTTTGTAATACCTATATTACAATAATACAAAATCTAAATAAACAAAATGGATCGGCATTAATCTAATATCCCCAATTAAATTTACTTTATTGTCTGTACAGAGGTTCTGGACAGAAATTCATACTTGACACTGGCATAGAACATACAATAAACAATATACAGTTACATATACTAAAACACATGGAACACACATTACCTTAATAATTTAAAATAACAAATTTAAATAAACATGATGGATATAATCAAAAATACATTTAGGCTAAATCTGTCAGAGTGATGTATATCTGAATTAGCTATTTACAGTGAAACCTCGGCATATCAATCATGTTACAGTGCTTGTTGTAACTTTATAATAATGGATACAACATTGGTATGTGCATCCTGGCGATAACATGAAATGCAGGCTATTCAAAAAAAAAAAAAAAAAAAGCTTTGAAGTTGTAAAGACGAAAACATCGTGGATGATTTTAATGATTTTAGAGTCAAGACATTAAAGTTTTTACATTGTAATGTAATGGAGGTCATCGCGTATTGTAATAGGTCAAAAACCCTTGCTACCTATACTGCGTTAGACTTCACTTAGACCAAGTCATTAGACTAAGTCGCTGTGGATAAAAGCGTCTGCAAAATGATTAAATGTAAATAAAAATATAAATTTACTGGAGACCTACTACAGCGCATGCACGTAAAACATCCACTACGTAGTGGATATAGTCCAGCTACGTCATCGTGCTACAGGCTGCAGCGAGGACAGACTTGGTTCTAAAGATTATACACTGGGGCTAGTTGTCACACCTTCAAAAAGCTCTTTCTGTATGGATACATAATTTAACGTCTTGGGTATAAAAGTCTATTGAATATTATCACTGCTATTGCTCAGCAGAGAAATTCATTAAACATGGTTTTGTGACAACTTGTCCCAACCCTTGTCCTGAGAACACAGTTGAATCTTTCAATTTACAGTCATTGGGCCTCATTCATGAAACATTCGTAAATATAGGAGTAAATTCTGAGTAATTTGCGTGTAAAACTGACCTTCCTGAAAACTCTCCTCCGGATTCACAAACGCTTCGTAAACTTGCGATTTGACATTTAAACATGTGTGTGTAAATGAATTCAAATCATTCGTAAATAGGGCGCTCGTGCACGCTCATTGACAATTAGCATAAACCCAGCCTATGAATTACAGCTCCGCAAATTGCGTGTCCAGGAACTCAGTGGAATATTCTGGTCTACATTCTCAGGTTTGGCTCCAGTATATTGCATAAATGCAAAAAAGACTAATAGGCCATATGCCTAACAATAAATATTCAATTAGCGTGTCCATCAAAGCGTTTAGCCAGCTGAAAAATGCCAGGTGCTTTTCTGAAAACAGCCAGCTGGTGCCGCTTGAGAACACTTTGGTGGCACAGTGTTTTTCCAGCTGAGACACTTTGGTTGCTATGATTAGTAATATCCACTGCAGTAACGTATTACTAGTGTCTCATTTTGAAGAATATTGCTGAATATAAAAATGCAGTAACCAGCAATATTAACTTCTCTATTGTTGTTCAGTTGTTGTACAAGTAGGATAATTGGTCGGTGTGGTATTTGTCCCGCCCCAGTGACAAGCGCTGTGTTTTACCCAAAGCTAAACAGTTTATTATGGAAGCCCGTTTCCGCCACTGAATAAAAAATAAAACAAGGTAATTGCGACTTTTTATCTCACAATTCTTACTTTTTTTCTCTCGCAATTGCGAGATAAAAAATCAGAATTGCGAGATATAAACACAATTCTATATGAACTCGCAATTACGACTTTTTTTCTCGTAATTCTGACTTTTTTTCTCACAATTGCAAGTTTATATCTCGTAGTTCTGACTTTTTTTCTCGCAATTGCGAGTTTATATCTCACAACTCTGACTTTCTCGCACAATAGGAAACCACTCTCTGTGTAAGGCTTTGCAGTGCTTTGTTCAATTTGCACTATCAAAATGAACTAGATGAATGTTGCGTCCAAATATGATTTTTGAACAAACATAAAAATGACTCATTATTCTCCATTTCTGTGTTTTGCGCTCACAGTTGGACAGTACCATTACCGCCGGGCAGGGTGTGGGAGCACAGCTTTCAGACACAACATTCTTCATTTCTTTATAGTTCTGAGTTTGAGGCAGTTATTTTAATAACAGCTGTCAAGTAAAGAGCGTATTATTGTAATACTATTATTGCTAGCTCATCGGCAGCTTTATTTCCAGAAATCCCTTTATGTGCTGGTACAGAAGAATCCGACTGTCCTTCAAAAGCATAATACTTCATTCATCAGAACTTTTCTGAGTGACTTACGAATAGATGTTGTTACTGATGATGCCAAACCAGAACATCACTAGGCCTACTCTGTACGTCATACTTTATTTCTTCTAGCCGTAATAATCCTGTAATACACTGTAAAAAATTGCTGTAAAATTTACAGTAACTTTCTGGCAATTTTGGTTGCCAGTAAGACTGTAAATTTACAAGAGTACTGTAAATCAATAATTACAATTGTACTGTAAAAAATACAGCAACTCTTGCATGCTGTAAAATTATTGTGATGGTGTAAATATTTGGTTAACTTATTTCATTTGAGTCTACTAAGGAATATTTCTTAATACAAAACTGCAAACACTTAATTTAGAATAGTAAAGTTACTAAAAACATGACTTTAACTCAAATCGTTACAGTTTATCATCAGCAATAGCACATATGTATGTGTTAAAGCCCTCAACAAAGAGATTATCACTGTATCAGCAATTCTACAGTTACTGTCTTTAAATAAAGCAGCAGAACATCAGTATTTGTGGCTCATCATTGACTGAAGCACAGGCTCTACTCTCCACCACAATGGTGACCCACAAAACTAAATTAGATCTCTCTTGTGCAAAATATTACAGTTCAGTTAAATGTTTACTCTCCTTATAGATAACACCTGCTGTTAACAAGCAGAATCACTGAATGAAAGAGAAACAAGAACTACAACTGACTTCAGCCACAGCCTTAGATGAACTCAACTGAAATACAAGACATCATTTACTCTTGTACTCTTGATTACTCTTGTAAATTTACAGTCTTACTGGCAACCAAAATTGCCAGTAAGTTACTGTAAAATTTACAGCAATTTTTTTTACAGTGTAGGCTACTATAATAGTAGCCTAACTCATTTTATACTACAAAGTTCAGCATCAACCCAAATACACACAGTTCATCTATAAATCAGAATATATTTTTTAAAACAAGAGTGTTTTTGAGCAGGGTTGGAACTAAACTCTGCAGGGCTGTGGTCCTCAAGGAACTGAATTTTGCACCCCTGAATTAGATGAGATTGATCTGGAATATAGGCTATAGGTTTCCTGTGTTTGTACATCTTCATAAACGTTTTCCTGAATATGCTTCTTAGATTTTACACTACCTAGTTTACAGCCAGAACTGCAACCAGAACGAACTTATAGATACATCCAATTATTACATTATTATTGTCTATATCAATGATAATTTAATCACAGAAGTATATATATATATATATATATATATATATATATATATATATATATATATATATATATATATATGCCTATATATGAAGAATTCAGATGCAAAAACCTCTAAGTGCCATCTGAAATTTTCTCAGGTACAGGTACTTTTCACTGTCATTAAAGTGAAATAACTGAACATAAACATAGGAGCCTGAGAAAAATTCTCATTTAGAGGTTTTTGCATCTGAACTCTTCATATATAATTGACTAAATAATAATAATAAAAAAATACTTAAAATAATAACTAATACTAACTAATAAATAATGAATCCTTAATTTATTTACAATTTTCATTGGGGATTTCTTGCTTGGTCGATATCTTACAACATTAAATACAAGAGATAAGATTCTAGCAAGAACATAGAGATGAAAGCGCACTTTATGCGAGAGTGAAGGAAATCCACCTGCGTGCATTCATACACTCTTAAAACAGATGTGTTAAAAACAACACAACCTGTGTTATATTTTATATTTTATATTTGTGTTAATTTCAACTCAACCAGTGTGTTATTCTTCTTAACACAGGCTGATATTCTTCAAATATTTAAATAGTGCACCTTTAAGAATAGCACATCTATGACACAAATTGTGTTATGACACATTAGTGTGTTAAAAAAACAGATGTGTTAAAAACAACATAACCTGTGTTATATTTTAACACACCTGTGTGTCTAGTTAAGGACAACACATTTTGTGTTAATTCAATTTTAACACAACCAGTGTGTTATTCTTCTTAACACAGGCAGTGTGTTAAAATATTTAACACACTAATGTGTCATAAATCCAGAAGTGGGACTTTCAAGTCACAAGCAAGTCTCAAGTCATATCCCAAGTCCTCAAAGAGTTAAAGTTAATGAGATAATTAAGTGACTAATTAAATGATGATTGTGCATTAGTGATGAACACCTGCTGTTAACAAGCGACATCATTGAAGAAAAGAGAAACACAAGAACTACAGATTTCAGCCACAGCCTTGGATGGAATCAACTGAAAAAAAAAACAAAAAAAAAAAACACGATGCCACCATAATTGCGGTCAAGGTTTGCTTTAGTTGGTCTCTTGTCCCTTTTTACTATTTGAAAGTAATTTGCTTCTAAGCAATTGAGATATTGTTTCACAGCAAACATTTATGTATTACTGAATCAAACCTAGAAGTAGCAGAGTAACTTATGATTTCTGCTTATAACTCATGGTGAATGAACATCATGAAAGGAGCTCTCTTTGGTTTATTGACAGAGCTACAAAAAAAAGTGCCCTATTAACATGACTGACACCACAAACACCACTGTAATGCTTCAGTATTAAAAAAAAAGAACTGTGTCTGCTCAGGCTTTTAGACATAAACATATACAGTTACTGCTAAATGCGTAAATGTAAACACTTATCATATGATTCTCAGCAGTGGTGACAATAATTTTTCATACTGCAGTGCATGATGGGAGTTTTTACTATGGTGTTACCCAGCATGCATTGCAGCATGAAGCATTTTGTTGATTGTCACCATTGTTGAGATTCGTATGCTGGTTCTTGATGTCTGTGTGTGTCGAATAAATACTGGAGCGTGACTTTTTATATTTATTACATAGATTCAAAATTCATTCACTATAACTATTAGAGCAACACTTTGTTTGCATGCTGTAGTTTCACAGGGTTGATTATGCAAAACCTAAACATATTTATAAAAATAATAAAAAAAAAAAAAAAAAAAAACGATTGTAATCAAGCCACCTCATGGTGTCTATCTCATCACATAAAAACAACTAATATCTTTGTTCTGCTTTATAACAGCACATATATTGCTGCAGAGAAAGAGATCTAACACATGAGTCAAGGGTCAAGACCCCAACTAAAGCAAACTCTGATCTCCATGATGGTCGCATCATTTTAACCAATAAAACATCAACATCTGATCCTCTGTAATTCTCAATAACAGCAGGTGTTCATCACTAATGCACAGTCATCATTTATTTAGTCACTTAATTATTTCATCAACTTTAACTCTTTGAGAACTTGGGATTTGACTTGAGACTTGACTTGGTCCCACCTCTGCCCAATCCTTTAAAGAACTCCACATCATCTCAGGAAATGTTCTGGGAATGTCATTGACACCGGTGGGACTTTCTGAGAATGCTCTGGGAACTTTACTTTTCTAGTGAGGAAATACATATACCTGACCTGAGTGCATCCACGTCATCCACCAATCAAAAAAGAGGCGCGAATTTGGTTAACAGCTTGTGGAGTGATGTAGGCAGCAATGTGATTGGATGATAGTTAACACATATTGTGTTGGACACATTGTGTTGTCTCTCTCTCTCTCTCTTTCTTTTTACACGATCAACTTAAAATTACACATAATGTGTTAAAATGGCCATAACACAAAAAAATGTGTTATTAATTAACACATCCTTTTTGAGAGTGTATATTCACTCTCGTGTTACAATAATACGCTCTTTACTTGACAGCTGTTATTAAAATAACTGCCTCTAACTCAGAAAGATAAAGAAATGAAGAATGTTGTGTCTGAAAGCTGTGCTCCCGCACCCTGCCCGGCGGTAATGGTACTGTCCAACCACGAGCGCAAAACACAGAAATGTAGAATAATGAGTCATTTTTATGTTTGTTCAAAAATCATATTCGGACGCAACATTCAACTAGTTCATTTTGATGCATTTGTTGTGCAAATTGAACAAAGCACTGCAAAGCCTTACACAGAGAGTGGTTTCCTATGATGCGAGAAAGTAAGAGTTGTGAGATATAAACTCGCAATTGCGAGAAAAAAACCTGGAATTGCGAGATATAAACTCGCAATTGCGAGAAAAAAAAAAGTCAGAATTGCGAGATAAAAAGTCACAATTACCTTGGTTTATTTTTTTATTCAGTGGCGGAAACGCGCTTCCATAGTTTATCAAGTCTCAGCTGCAAAAAAAAAAAAAAAAAAAAATCAAACCGGGGCAAACAAACTTGTAAAATATTATAATGGCAGTGCATCAAAATTCAGTGTCATCAGTTTGCCATTTACACGTGGTAAGGAGCAGGTGTACATTTCTTTCATACCAACTAATATTTTGAAAATGCAAACACTTTCATGAATCCAAAAATTTATGTCAGAAAAAGCTTTACAAACTATTTAGACACAAAAAAAAAATCTTTCTGCTCGTGTTTAATGAATGAGGCCCATTGTTCTGTAACAGATTAATGAGGTTTATTTTTTTGTTTTTTTGTTTTTTTGTTGTTATTGTTGTTTTAATCGAGGCATTTGTCACCAAAATACAAAACACCGCTAGGGAAAAAATGAACTGTTTACATTTATGCATTTAGCAGACGCTTTTATCCAAAGCGACTTACATTGCATTCAAGTTACAGTTTCTACATTTTATCAGCTCTTGCTTTCCCTGGGAATCGAACCCATGACCTTGGTATTGCTAGCGCCATGCTCTACTATTTGAGCTACAGGAAACTTCATAGTTATGGAGTTATAGCCCTGTGTGACAACTAGCCCCAAACAATCGCCAATACTTAAGATATTTGACATAATGAATATAAAGATTATGTTCTTACCTGTTTTATCAACACTCATGATCAATGACAGCAGTATAAATGATCATGATGAAACCAGCGTTGGTGATTCCACACTCAAATGTCACATGATTAACATATTATATTTTAATATGATTTTGACACCTCAACTAGTGCTGATAAAGCAGAAGAAGCATTTTAGCAGATAATAAACTAGATGTCAGTCTATAAAGATGCTCAAAATGTTTTCAAACTTGGGAATATAACCAGTTAATCAGTTGCATACAAACAATGATAACAAGGAAACTGCTCTTAAGAGACAGAGAAAATAATTGCTTGAATAACTGACTTTAATTTGCATAAGTAGACCAGCTATCATGGTATGGACCAGGATTGTAAAACACTGAAAATCACTGCATTGGTAGTGACTGCAATATGCAACATTGTGCATAACTGTGCATTTGATAAAACTCAAATTAATGGAAATGAAATAAAGAACTTACAATATGCTGATGAAGAAGCTAGATAATGTCTGTACGCTTTTAGTCTGTCAGTGGTTTTGTTCTCTGAAGTGTCATCTTTCTCTGAATACGATCACAAATACAGTTTCCTTTGTACTGGAATAAAAAAAAAAAAAGAAAAAAAAGTGTGAACCTTTTTATAGCAGCATCACTCTTTGGTTGACTGTGTGATCATGTGACGCTGAAGACAGGCTTCCATAGTTTATCAAGTCTCAGCTGCAAAAAAAAAAAAAAAAAAAAATCAAACCGGGGCAAACAAACTTGTAAAATATTATAATGGCAGTGCATCAAAATTCAGTGTCATCAGTTTGCCATTTACACGTGGTAAGGAGCAGGTGTACATTTCTTTCATACCAACTAATATTTTGAAAATGCAAACACTTTCATGAATCCAAAAATTTATGTCAGAAAAAGCTTTACAAACTATTTAGACACAAAAAAAAAATCTTTCTGCTCGTGTTTAATGAATGAGGCCCATTGTTCTGTAACAGATTAATTTTATTTATTTTTTTGTTTTTTTGTTTTTTTGTTGTTATTGTTGTTTTAATCGAGGCATTTGTCACCAAAATACTAAACACTGCTAGGGAAAAAAATGAACTGTTTAAACTTCATAGTTATTGAGTTACAGCCCTGTGTGACAACTAGCCCCAAACAATCTCCAATACTTAAGATATTTGACATAATGAATATAAAGATTATGTTCTTACCTGTTTTATCAACACTCATGACCAATGACAGCAGTATAAATGATCATGATGAAACCAGCGTTCGTGATTTCACACTCAAATGTCACATGATTAACACATTATATTTTAATATGATTTCGACACCTCAACTAGTGCTGATAAAGCAGAAGAAGCATTTTAGCAGATAAGAAACTAGATGTCAGTCTATAAAGATGCTCAAAATATTTTCAAACTTGGGAATATAACCAGTTAATCAGTTGCATACAAACAACGATAACAAGGAAACTGCTCTTAAGAGACAGAGAAAATAATTGCTTGAATAACTGACTTTAATTTGCATAAGTAGACCAGCTATCATGGTATGGACCAGGATTGTAAAACACTGAAAATCACTGCATTGGTAGTGACTGCAATATGCAACATTGTGCATAACTGTGCATTTAATAAAACTCAAATTAATGGAAATGAAATAAAGAACTTACAATATGCTGATGAAGATGCTAGATAATGTCTGTACGCTTTTAGTCTGTCAGTGGTTTTGTTCTCTGAAGTGTCATCTTTCTCTGAATACGATCACAAATACAGTTTCCTTTCCCTTTGTAAGTGTGAACCTTTTTATAGCAGCATCACTCTTTGGTGGACTGTGTGATCATGTGATGCTGAAGAACATCACACTCAGGAAGAGAAACTCATGCCTTGTGTGGTCTTTGCACTTGACCACCTGACAACTTATAATACGTATTTCCTGTGTTTGGCCCAAGTGTTCAAGTGAGGATGAAGACCACAGGTGTGTGTCGAACTTTTCATTACCTGACACTTATAGTGTTGTAAAAATGCAAGTGTTTACATAGCTTTATTTTAATTTTAAATACTTTGCATTTTAAAATCAACTTCTAAATGTCTGTTCAGTAGTCCCTATAACATGACAATTTTAATTTGTGGTGCTTCTAATTAAATGATGAAAAGCAGTTACAAATGTTGTACAAAATAAATATCACCACTACTCATCTCTGCACCAATAAAACGTAAAAACACTGTTTTTCTACAAAATTATTTGTAATATCTAATTATTATATTAATATTTAACTTACAATGGAAAGGTTTCTGTGACCCCTCGCAAGATCTTGGTAAAAAATCTCACGATTTATTTCCAGAACATGATGCATGATGGGATACACTTAGCTCTGGAGTGGTATTCGAGATAGTGTGGATTTAGTGTGCGTTAAGAGCACTGCACTTTGCTGTTTTTATGACCTGGGACAGTCTTGCACACGTGGTCTCAAGTGGCCAAGACAGCAAGTGTGGGTATTTGGACAAGGCATCAGTCCTATCAGAGTAAAGCTTGAGGCATTTTCACATGCCCAATATGGCGGCTCCATTAATGGAAGTCCTGCCTTCTAAACAAAAGAGCCAATCAGAAGTTGGTAAAGTCATCACATTACTGCAGCTGCTGTTAGAAGCTCTGGTTTCCATAAACACAGTTCTGGAACACACATTCAGGACTGCACACGTGCATTGGCTGGACATACCTGAAATAAATGCTTTATTTTTTTAATGATATTTGTGTGCAAGAAGCAATATTTATGAGACAGTTAATATTAATATTATTGCAGATTTAAAATGTTATTGAAATGTGACTTTGGCCAGCAGCTTTTGAGATTTTTTACAAATAATGCAGCAGAGCGAACTGACTTTCCTTGAAAGGGATTTTGATTCTTTCTGACCAGCAAAAGTTAAAGATCCAGTCAGAGGCGTTATGCCCATTCAAAGTGAGGGGGCACGTGCCCCCTCAGATTTCTGAGCCAAGTGGATTTTTAATGCAGCTTCCAAAAGACAAAAAAATAGCTTAATAATATTTTTTTATATTTGATACAATCACACCGGTGTGATTAGATCATTCAGTGCGGCACAGCATCAGCTGCTAAATTCAAATCTGCGTTCTCGCTTTGGCTGGCGCTGAGCCAGAGACAGATGCATTTGTACAGCGCTGCATTATAACCAATCACAAATGATTCTGTTGAACTTATGAATGCAATGGCCAATCAGAGACGTTCAGATGAGTCACCGCTGAAACGCGGTGTTCTGTTCACTTGCTCGCTGACTGAATTATCAGGCGAATTCTCTCATCAGAAACAACAAAGTGCAGATGTGCGTATTAATGTAAGTAAGATATTCATTTCACAGTGTCACAGCTTCAGTGATTTTTAACTGGAGTTTTTGAGAGTGCCTAAACTCTGGCTAGACTGAATGAAAATGTTCTTTGATAATGTAAATGTTATTTGCTCTCTGCAAAATGACAATATTGTTATTAAATTCACATTAAATACAAAGTCAGTCGTATTAAAAATATTTTATGGCATGACACCCATATCTGGTACTTAACCTCTTAAGACCCTGCGGCCTCATATGAGGACATTATATCTCAGTGAATTTCTCTGAGACTCTACATGCCACAGTTTTAAGTCTGGATGTCCTGTACAGAGCACATTCAGGGCTTTTCAGAGATACCAAATGATTGGCTGTTTCACCATGACCACTCCCTCTCATTGGTCTTCAAAAATGTCTGAAATTAAGTTAGTGACACTCTTATGGAAATATGATAATATTTTGTAATTATCATTTAAATCTGTCTAATTTTTAAACTGTGTGTCATAAATCAACATCTCAGGAAAATGTTATGGGGTTTCAAATCAAAATATGACTTTCTGTTACGAAGCAGGACGTTGATTTCATACATGGCCTCATATGAGGACACCGGGACTAAAAGCATGTTTATTACGCATTTTGGGAGACATAACAAATGAATAGGGGAAAAAATTATATTTCAATATTCTATAAAATATTATATATAATTATGAAAATCTTGTCAATTATTACTCCCATTATTACACTTCTTTATTCAGTACATGTTGCCCCAAAAACACATTAATATGCAAATTAGATTTAGTTTGTAGATACATTGTATATAATGAGAAAACCCGTTTATGGCCATTTTACCCACATATTGCAGAAAGATGAGTGGTATATCGAATCATTCTGTTATAACATAGTTGAGAATCATCTTTATACAAAGTTTGGTAAAAAAAAAAAAAAAAAAAAAATCTTGAAAGCTAAAAATGTATTGGTGATTTAAAAAATCGTCTCAGGTTACATATGAAACCATGGTTCCCTGAGTAGGGAACGAGACACTGCGTCCTCTAGGGGTCACTATGGGAAACGCAGTCAGCATGACCCGTGTCTGGAGCATATATACAAAAACACCACGGCTGCATCCGAAAACTTAGGCAGCTCATGAGGCAATGACTCTGCAGGCAGCGTTTTTTGCACAAAGGCACTTCACGAAACTGATTTCGGATAGGCTTCTGAGGCAGCGTAACAGTTTAATGAACTACAACAAAATAGAACGAGTTTTGGTGACAACTAAACAAATATTTAATTACTATAATACTGATTTCTCGCTAGAAATAACATCAAAAATGCCACCATCTTTATTTTTTAGCTCAACCATCTCGAAATGGAACGCACAGGATTGTGGGATATCAAAGGCAGCGAAGGATACATCCATGCTGCCTTCAAAAATCGATCAGATGAAGACATCTCAGGAGACAGGAAGTGAAGCTAACTTTGTATTCGGACGTGCCTTGATGCCTTCCTGCCTCGGAATGCTGCCTCCGAAGGCAGCATTTTTCAGTTTTCGGATGCAGCCCACATGTTGGCCGGCGACAGCCTATGACATCACTACCGGCATGACCACAGTATAAAGGGTCGCCGGGAAAATACGTCATTCACGTCTTCGTCTGCAGCTTGCGTCCGAAGCATGGCACCGAGCCTAGAGGATGCAGTGTCTCGTTCCCTCACGCTGACGGCGTTCCCCATAGCGACCCCTAGAGGACGCAGTTCGAAGTTCCCTCGAAAGGGAACAATTGTTTTTGCCAATGCATGTTCATGTCTTTTTATTTTTTTAATGAAATTGAGTCCCGATGTCCTCAAACAAGGACATAGCATAACTTATGAATGAAATATCATTATTTATTTATTTTTTTATTTTATTTTTTTTTTACATTATTTTTAATGCTCTAAACAATGTAAAGACATGAAAAAAACATATTTTTTCCTAAAACTTTTCTTTCGGGTCTTAAGAGGTTAAGTAAAAAGTCGGGTTTTTAATAGATTAGCCTACACTATTAGTCTACTTTGCCCATCACCATTTATTGATCAAATAACATAATCTATAAACGTTCAAAATGCATTTACTTACACATATTTGAGAATCGAGATATTTCCTGATATAGTTAACACATTTGGAAATATTTAATAAAAAGTTATACAGTTATACAAATCAGTTATACAGTGCTATTGTGGCTGCTGTGTGTCACATGACAAGCATGACACACACACACTTGTTTCGCTATCCTTGTGGGGACATTCATAGGCGTAATAGTTTTTCTACTGTACAGACCGTATATTCTATTGCCCTACACCAACCCTACACCTAAACTTAGCCCTCACAGGAAACTTTCTGCATTTTTAGATTTTCAAAAAACTTCATTCTGTGTGATTTATTAGCTTGTTTACCCATGGGGACCTCAATTTAGGTCCCCACCGTGACACGAATCCCCATGAGTCTGTGTGTATTCAGGTTTAAGTCCCCACCGGGATATAAAAACGCACGCACGCATGCACGAGACAGCCAATCTTACAGTGTTTCCTCTACACTCCCAGTGTCCACACAGGATTTTGTGAGACTGTGGTGGGTGCGCATTGGATCCTCTATAGGGGTATGCCCCCCATAAGTAAATTTATTAAAACTTAAACTTTTAATCACAATGCCGTTTAACTGTAAAATGATGCAATTTTTGTTAGTAGGCTTTCATTCTGTTGGCAAGGCTTCAAAAATTTTTTTTTTTTACTATTTTTTACCAGATGGTGCCATTTTTTCAGGTTTGGTCTATAAAGGTTCTATAAAGCAAATACACAGCAAAATCGCCGGTGTCAAATTAACACCACTCGGTGTCTATATGGGTCCATACTACAGAGTGTTAAAAGTAACACTGAAGCAGTGTTAAAGTTAAAGAGGTAATTAAGAGATTCATTGGGTGATGATTGACCATTATTGAACACACCTGATGTTAACAAGCAAAAGAAGAATGTTAACGCCAAAGAAGAAAATCACAAGTTTTTGTCACCATTTTAGTGGTCAATGTTTTCTTTAGTTGAGCTTTTGAACCTTTACTTTTTACATTTTAAATTGAATTATAACAGCCAGGCTTTTGCAAAGAGTGGGTGGTGGCATTCTCAAATCAAGCCTTCTCCTGCTCAGGAATCTCAACTTTCAAGAGGGTCTGTTGAAAGCAGTTTCCTAGTGCTGCATTGTATCAGCCTTATGGGTCGGCTCAGAACTTTTTTTAAATTTAATCCGCTCCAAGTAAATCTTACTTTTGCCAGTTTAGCACAGTATATTCCACCCGGTTATTTTCTGTGCTCTTATAACAATCAACAACCGCCAATTCACCCACATATGTTTCAGCCTCCTGTTCCAAATCAGCCTTTACAGTATCAAAAACCTAGTTATCAAAAGCCTGACATTACTCAGTTTGCACCTGCTAGTCCTGCTGTGCCTCCCATGAAAGCATACTCCGAACAGCAACTGACTAGTGTATTGTTTGGGGAAGGGGAAGCATGGTTTTTCTCCCTTGGTTCACCCAAATTGTTCAGAGTCCAGATTGAGAAACTTTGGTTTCAAGCTCTTTTTTTTTTTTTTGGATTACATCAATTAATGGGTGTATTATATGTGGTTATTTCATGGGCAAGCTGTATTTTGTCTTTCATGTTTATAACGTCTGTTTGGTTTCTAAGTGGCATGCTAATGCTAGTTTATATGTCTTGTTTATAGAAGGACTCTTTATATACCATCTTCAATTTTTGTGGTTCTATGTTGCTGTTTTTCCTGGAACCTAAAAGTTCTAAAAGTTCTAAAAGTTCTATACCCTGAGGACAGTGGCATCAAGGCCTTGCTTCATCATTTTGGTGTTTGGATGGAACCCGAGAGTTCTATACACTAAGGACAGTGGTATCAAGTCTTTGCTTCTTCACTTTGTTGTCTGGATCATTCACAGGACATTTCTTTAACTAATCTGCATTGCTTCAACGGGTACAACTGACTCTAAGCTCCTGGCAGTTGGAATTACTCTACAGAGGACAATGGTCGGTTAATGTTGTTTTTTATAACTTCATTGCCAAACAGTGTCAGAAGTATATTTCTGTTTTTGGGGTTTGTGTTTAAGGTGTTTATGTATTTTTACCTTTAAGTAAAAGTTTGGCCAGTGAGTCCCTCCCTCAAATTTATTTGTGGTTTGTCTCACTAGGTGGTTCTTAGTGGGATGGTTACAGTGGTGGTGGTTTATGTTTAGGTTTAGGAATCAATTTTTGGTCTGAATCACTGAACTCATTTAGAGTCTAATATTTGAGTTAAGTTTACTTCATTGATTACAACAGCCTTGTGATTTCACAGTGAAAAATCTTGCATTTTTTTATGAGCTGTTCTGATGCACAAAAAAAAAAATTTCAGAAAAATCTTCTTTTAGGGACACACAGACATCAAGAATCAGAGTATGAATCTCAACAACAGTGACAAACAGCATATTCAGATAAACAGATCAACTCTGAACATCACAAAACAAGCTACTAAAAAGTCACATAAAAACAGCAAAAATAAAAGAAAATAGTAAGAATAAAAGAAATTACAAAGACAATTCTGCTCATAATTTATTCATGCTGCAATGCATGATGGGAGCCATGAATGAGTTTTTATTGGCTACAACATGCTTTTTGGAGAATCACAACATGGTCACCATTGTTGTGATTCTCACGCTGATTCTTGATGTCTGTGTGTTCAAACTAAAGACAATACTTAAATTTTTGAACAAAAGTTTTAAAAAGATCTGTCTGATTACACTGAAAATGCCAGACCTTATGTTGTTCACAGTGTTATCATTACCAACAAAGAAAACCTAAATCAGCTATTTAGATCACTACTGGATGATTACGTCAAAACATAATCACCACGCAAAGATTTTTGCTCTTTGCTTGTTTGACTGCTATAATTTAGTTATAACAGCCAAACAAAATGTAATGCTAAAAAGTCAAGAGCCCAACTAAAGTAAACACTGACCACTATAATGGTGACTTTAAAAATTGTGATTTTCTTCTTTGGTGATTCTGCTTGTTAACATCAGGTGTGTTCAATAATGGCCAATCATCACTCAATGAATCTCTTAATTTCCTCATTGATTTTAACACTGCTTCAGTGTTACTTTTAACACTCTGTGGTGTGGACACATATAAACACCCAGCAGTGTTAATTTGACACCGCTTCAATATTACTTTTTTACACTCTGTAGTGTGGACCCATATAGACACCGATCGGTCCTAATTTGAAACCAGGGATTTTGCTGTGTACTCGCTTTATTCCTGTTTTCTGCTTCTGCATATTATAGAGCCAACTGGATAAATAATGCAGCTATAATTGTGTGGGTGTGTTGGTATGGATGTCAGAGTGTGGTTTGTATGTGTGTAATAAAAAAAATAAATGTGTGTGTGTACTTGTAATATCTGAGAGAGAAAAACTCTACAAATCACAAATCCAACCACTGTGTGCACCAGCAGAGTTTTGCTGGCATCTAATCTGGAAAATTTGGTACTGCGCCCAAACAAAATCTTACTGAAAGCTAATTTTTTGAGATATCAACCTCAAATTTGGAACAAAACTTGTTTAGATTTATGGCTTCGATTTTCTAGCAGGTTTACAGTTCAACATGTTTCATAAAATATATATTTTATATAAAATATTGTTCATATAGCATTTTCATTAACTTAAACTAAACTTTTTTTTTTTTGGTTTCACTTTTTAAACTTTTTTTACTTCAACAATAATCTGTCATGGGTCTTCTTTAAAATGAGATCAAACTTCACTCTGTGCTCCCAAGCTTCAAATTTTTATGCACTAGGTACACAAAATTTTTCCTCTCAGGACATTTTGGACAAAAATGTCCCCATTGAAACATTTGTGCTCCCAAGCTTCAAATTTTTATGACCGTTTTTTGACATGGACATTTTTGTCCACTATGGACCTATGTGTAACTTTTTTTAATTGACGCACAAGGGTTAAACTATAGACAGTATTTTAAAAACTATGGTTAATTTGTGGTTACCATGGTTTAACTATAGTAACCATGGTTTTTTGGTTTTATTTGTAGTAAAAAGGGGAGCTGAGCGGACAAACGGTTCGTATGGCGCGCCTCAAATAAGTAGCACTGTTTCATTCCACTTTTGCCGCATAAACATTATATCAAGCATTCATTGAACTCTTGTTATCATTTTATCAAGGAAAATTATATCACTATAATTACTGTTATCGTTAGCGCCCAGCCCTACCACAAAGCATATCCCCAGGTTGGGAACGACTGCCCTAGGAGATCTATCGCCACCTCGTTGAATCAACGTCTTGCCGCTACAGGTTATTAGGTAGGTGGTCATAATGTAATGGCTCATTAGTGTAGATTACAGAGTAGGATATTTAATAGCACAATGATATTCTATTGACTCACAATTGGAAGATTTTCATAAATCGTAACATTTTCATACAGAGGGAAGTTCATTTTAGGATCATGTGTTTTACTGTACAGATGAACAACCTTCATTAAAGAGAGAGAGAGAGAAAGAAAAAAAAAGAGAACCAGGAGAAAAAGGAAAACACAACTACTCTTGAAAATACTATAGCGATATTGTCTAGGCTTGAATAAAAAGCTGTACACTCACCACCACATTCTTATACACATATGAGAACAGACTAGGATCATAAATTATGCTCATGTCATCAGAATTGTTTGTGAGGTACTGAAAAGAAGAAGAAAAATATCCAGTAGTGTTGCCATCAGCAATCCAAGACAGAACAATTGAGAATCAGAGTAATAAAATGAAAACATAAAACAAGAATGGCATACATTATAAAATGCATCAGTAAACATATTTCCGTGTTTGTTCATTTGAGTGGATAAAAGAAAATCTGGCACTCTCTCAGTAGATTAATAGAACCAAAATTTTACTGTACAATAAAGCAAATGATAACAAACATGGACATTTCAATCCATTATCTGATGCATGATAGTAGCCTCTTAGAGATATTTATGAATGAATCATTCATCTGAGTCATATCTTTTCAGTGACTCAAGTGATCTGGTTCAGTAAAACCAGACTGAATGATTATTTTACAAATCAGACTGAATCGGCAAAAACCTTTTTTAGTCAAGTCCACCTTAACTGTTTCTTACTTATAGCTTTATTATGATGTTTTCTAGCATATAAAATATCAATGCACATACAATAATGTAACAAACAGCTTGAATGTATTTTGTTTGTAAGGTGGGTCAACTACTGGGGGGTGGGGGGGGGGGGGTGGATATTGTGTTTTGTGTTTTGAACAAAGATCCATTTTAAGAAAATCTTTCCTTTATTTTATGGTTCTTTAACTATATTTTCCTCATTCATTTTTAATTACATTATCTTTACCTTCAACGCCCCCTATTGGGAAAAGCGTGCATTTGAGCCCATATTGTAGTAAAAGTGACTGACCTCAGACTGCAGTTTGTTCCTTTTTACACAGCTGCTTGGAAAACAACAACAACAACAACAACAACAACAAAAAACAAATAACAAAAAAAAAAAAACATTATCATCACACAATATTAAATCACATAACTAACACAAAAAATAAAACTCTGACTCTTACCAGGTTAGTAATGCAGTTATGACAGCAGCTACAATTTCACAAAGTGTTACTACAATGGCTGTATGAGCTATCATCCAGTATAGTACTGAGACAAGATGAAAGATTAAGAGAAATTGATCAGTTTGACTCAGTTCAGACAGATTCATGTACGTAAATGAGCTGCTCTACCTTTAACAGTGACAGTAACAGTGTCTGATCTCTGAGATCCATGTTGATTGTGAGCCTCACAGTAGAAGCGTCCACTCTGTAGTGCACTGAAACTCTGTCCAGATCCAACAGCTGAGCTTTGATTCTCCTTAAACCAGCTGAAGTTCAGAGCAGGTGGGTTTGAATCACTGCTGCAGATCAGAGTCACTGAATCTCCCTCCACTATTTCACCAGATCCAGTTACAGACACCGAGATGGTTTTTGGAGGGTCTAAAACAGAAAAAAAAACAAACAAACAAAAAAAAAAAAACAGATGTCATTATCCATAATGATACATTTGAGGTGACAGAGGATTAAATATCCTATACTGAATATCATTAACTCACATGATGTTTAAAGTCACAGTATTTCTGGTTTTCTATAAATAGGAGAGTATTTCTCTCCATGTTTATTTCTGGACTTGCACTGTGATCAGAGCTGATGTTTGAGATGCTGTAGATTCTTCCAGATCCTACAAACGTTCCTCCTTTAAACCAGCTGATTTCTGCAGGTGGGTTTGAATCACTGCTGCAGTTCAGAGTCACTGAATCTCCCTCCACTATTTCACCAGATGGACTGATGGACACTGAGACACTCTTTGGTGGCTCTAAAGAGGGCACAATTTAAAAAAATGTGTTTTTGAACACAATATCGAGTTGTTGTTTTTTTATTATTATTATTATTATTATTATTATTATTATTAAAGTACTAATCAATCTGTACTCACATGTGACATTAAGATGAGCAGCAGGAGAGATGTAAGTGTGTTCATGTAGAGCACAGCTATATCTGCCTGCATCCTCTCTTCTGACTGACTGCAGCAGGAGTTGATTGTTTCTGTCTCTTCTCTCAGTTAATGGCTGTGAGTTTCTGTACCAGATGAATGTTGCTCTGTCAGTCAGAGCGCAGCTGCTTTTACATGTCAGACGGACTGAATCTCCCTCTGTCACTCTCTCAGGAGACTCCACCTGAAGATCTGAACACAACACACACATTATATCTAGTGCTGCTGTCATACACTGATTATTATTCAACATAATGCACAGAAGAAGAGTGAAACCTCATCAAAGTCACCTGTGACAGTAAGAGTCAATCCTAGAGCACCAAGCCATTTTCCATCAGGTATATTAGTGATGAATCTGAAACAGTACATGTGTTCATCTTTCTGTGTCACATGACTCAGTCTGATGGTGCAGTTCTGCTGTTTATCTCCCAGATACTGAAGCCTCTGACTGAAGACAGATCTGGAAACTCTTGATGTTGCTCTTCACTTGAATCTTTATTTTTACCTTTAACAAGTGTTTTGGTCCAGAACACTTTCATGATCAGATGTCCAGTAGGGTATGCATAATTGCAGTTCATTATCGCTGATGAGTTCTTCATCAGTGCACAGATGTGTGAAGGACTGTAATTCACACTCAAACCAGCACTAGACACCCCTTTAACACAGAATTCATGCTGAGCACGACTTAAATTAATTTAAGGCTTTAATATATAATCAAAATATGTAATGTTATATGTATTTTATCCTCAACTTCATATGAAATACTTGAAAAATGTTATACTTTTTTTTATTATTATTATTATTATTATTATTTTTTTTTTATCAATGAGTGCAAAACGAATCTACGCAGTGTCTACAGAGTGAGCAGCTGTGAATCATGAGCAGGAAGATCAAAATAATAGCAGCCATTCTGGCAAACTTCAGCCATACAACAACTACAACAAATATGCAGTAGATATTTAAAATTGCATAATATTTGACATTAATATGTCTGGAAAACCCCTGTGTGTTCTTCAAGAAGGATCAACCCAGGACAAGTTGGGTGACCACCTGTTTCCATTAAACTTCAGACAATAAAATGTATACCTGTTTCTTTAGAGGCCCTTTTATTTTTTACAACAAAATAACCATTTTAAATTATTCATTTTATGCGTAGGTTTGTTGTTTTACTGTGACCTGGATCTTCAATCATAGAGGATGAAAATAGAAATATTAACTTTTGTATGTTTACAACTTTAATAATCTAACCAAATAGTGAAGTAAACATATGCCTTGTATCAAGTGAACAATGATTATTTATACTTTTTTTTTTTTTTTTTGGATGTATTTTTATGTTTGATGCTTTTTTATCATTTGCATTTTTTCTTGTCTAAAGATTTTACCTACATAAAACCTGGCTCAGCTCACAATTCTGTTGACACTGATGTTTACTGAATGATTGTACAGCATCATATGCTCAAAAACAGAAAAACAGAGACTTTGGGACAAAATAATATGGAGATATCAAAAGTCTGTCTTACCGTGCTCCTTAAAGCCTGAATGACAAATAATGGGATCAGGGACACACACAGTCTAAACCACATCATGGTAAACCTACATGATTTAACTTCCTCTGTCTGAGTGAGTCCCTTGGTTTGTGGCAAAAGAGGAGAAATATATGAAGATCTTCTTTTAGACAGACAGACAGACAGACAGACAGAGAGATAGACACACACATACAGTACACATATATATATATATGTATATATATAGATAGATAGATAGATATATAGATAGAGAGAGAGAGAGATAGATAGACACACACAGTATATATATATATATATATATATATATATATATATATATATATATATATATATATGATAGATAGATAGACAGATAGACAGATAGATAGACATATATTTTGATAAAACATTGAACATCTGTTGATGACACTGGAGTTTTTTGTTTGGTGGCCTACAGGAGTTTTCCTGCACTTCAGATGGTACAAAGGTCCGTTTCAACAGAATTATATAAAAGTAACATTTCCTTGACTGTATCATCAGCTGACTTCAATCTAAACGCCTCATGCCATAAAAGCTTCATCCATAATTAAGTCTTTCTGGGAAAAACATGAGGTGTGTTTGCGTTTAAGCTCCGCCCCTAGCAGATACTTCAGTCTGATGACGTTTGGGACTTCAGATTCGTCCCATACACCTGAGAGCATCATTCACCTGTGGACAGGTAAGACTGCTTTCATCTGTTCTTTCACACACAGAACATAATAGACATATTATATGACTTACATTGAGCAAACAATGATAAGGTTTTCTGGGTTAAATCTACCGAACTGTTTAGGTTCTATAATTGTAGATTTGTAAGACCACAACCAAACTAACGGAAAGCGAGATAGATTAATGGTTTTGTTAATGTAAAATCTCAATAGCTCTGACTGCTTCTCTCTTACACACACACACACACACACAATGAGCCAGAAACCCATTTATAGAGAACACCAACAAAATAATTTTAACAGACGTCCTCCTCCAGTGAGCTATACCACATTTAGAGGAACCAAACTGTCCTGATGACTTCAGAATCGCCTTCGTTAGTCAAATATATCTCAGAACCAGATAAAGTTGTATTTACTCATTCCAGTGCCTGTCAGCAGGAACCAGAGCAGCTGTCCATTAATCATTAGCTAGTGACCATCAGCAGCTCTTCAGACACAGGTTTCTATTATCCCTGTATTGTGGTGCTTAGCCTCATTTTTATGGCTTTTTAATGGTGCACTTCTTTACAGTTCTGACATAATTTCGGAGAAGCAGATGATAAAACAGCTACACTTTTAATGATCACAATTCATTTAAAAAAAAAAAAAAAAAAAAACTATTTTCTAACATTATGCCTTCCCAGCTAACAAAAATATGTTCTAAGACCATTTTGCAAATGTTCCCAGTGAATTTTGAGAACATGATTCCTGGATCTCTTCTGAATGTTCAGAATGTCTACTTTTTAAAAGTTTTATTTACTTTTTTTTTTTCTTGGCAGTATACAAACATTAAGAGAACATTCAATTTATAAATAACAATTCCAAACATTAGGGAATGTTACATTATGGGAATACATTAAGGGAACATTCCATTTATAATTATAATTATTTTTTTATTATATATTAATTTATAATTAATAATTCCAAACATTATGGGAATGTTATTTTTGAATGTTCTCTGAACTTTCTGAAACAAGTAGTAACATTAAAAAACAACAACAACAACAAAAAGGTTACACAAACATCAACATTTTAGAAAAAAAACAAACAAACAAGCAAACAAACAAAAAAAATTCCATTATTTATAATATTTTTTAATTAATTAATTAATTTTTTTAGAACATTATTATAGAACATATAAATTTGAACAGTATATTTGAATGTTATATTAATGTTACTGGAAGACATTTAAAATAAATTTGTCAGAATGTTAGTCAAAGTTAGTTGGGTTTACTGTCACCTTTGATTCATTTAATGCATCCTTGCTGAATAAACTGATTAAACAACAACAACAACATTACTGAACCCGTACTTGAATGGTGAAATAATATAAAATATAATAAAATGATCTATTACAGTAATTGCTGTACGTAGATTCAATAGTTCTGTAATAATAATAATAATAATAATAATAATAACTATCATTGATTTCTTTACAAACTTAGTTGGTCATGACAGGCTTTTAAGATTCACCTTCATGCCCCTGTTTTGTAAAGGCATTTGTACTTGTATGTGTGGCCGGCTTGACGTCCTACTTATTTGTTAAAGGAAAAGACAAAGCCAAGACATCTAACGAAAGGATTCTTTTATTCCTGACTGAGCCTAAAAAGGGGACTCAGCATTAATGTTTTGTTGGGGGGAAAAGTTTTGGGATTCAAATAAATGAGAAAAATTGTACAAAACAGAGTAACAAAAACAAAGACAACCACCCACTTGTCTTCAATGGGTACAGGAAGTAAAATAGTAAGCAATAATATGGAAAAGGTTCTTCACACAATTAATCTCAAAACAAAAACTCCAAATCACAAGCCCCATTCAACTTAAACTGGTGCAAACCAGGTTACAAAACTTATAAAGGGTGTACAAAACAACGGCAGTGGCCTGTTTGTGCCTAATAAAACAAATAGAACACAGAATATGAGCAATCAGCACATTTCACCACATGAATGCATCACCCACTTTATACACAGTTCACATTTTTACCTTCTTTTAAGCATATTAACCAGTAAATAGACTAAAGGTAACAGTACACACTTTACACAGGGTACAATACTTTTCATGCCATATACGGAAACACACTTTTGGAAAATAAATTGAACAAAACTCACTCATATTAATCCTCTGAAGCACAGAAAAAGCTCACGTGGTAACTGGCACTTGTGTGATCTCATGTATCGTTTCTCTCCCCTCTGACACAGTATAAAAGACCAGAGTTACTGCATGTTCAGTAAATATATGAAATAAACAACGTTATTAAACATTTTAACAACTCTTATAACATATTTTTAGGTTAACTCACGCTCAATCTCCGTCAACGTGATCTGAATTCCTCTTCCCTAACGGGAGATCTCTCACGTGCAGGAACACAAGACTTGTATGATCGGCAAATTAAACCATCCAATCAATAAAATCACACGACTGTAATCACCACACACTCATAAGTTGATATAAAGCTGGAAATTTCCTCTCTCTAACAGTTTTATCAACTATTTCTTCCTCCGTGTGCCTCCCGTTTCTAACTATGCTCTCCTTCAGTCTAACGTGCACACTTCCCTCTAGCGCATGCACGAACTCTTAAAGGGGACAGCGCACATAACTTAGTTAAAGCAACAAAGGTGAATTACTGGGGTACTTAGTCAAGCATAAGGTGAATCTTGCCCCGGTTACACTCTCCCCTGCCAACAGTCAACGTCCTCGATGACTGAAAACACCCTTTAATCATTCACTACTCCTTGTAGTTTACCGGATGTGTACAAGACCATACCCGCTAACACTTGGGAAAGAACATCGGGACTGAAGGACACAGCATTACAAGCGGATTCAGGCAGTCTGTTTGGGTTACTGTGAACACCAGCAGTTGAACGCTGGGTCCTGCGTGGCGTAGGAAGGGGCATATCCGCCTGATTACTCTTTGCCCTAGGCTTTCGGGGAACAGGAACTGGTCTGGTCAACACCCCGTCCGAAGGTGAATCAGTTCTCACAGTATCAGGCAGAGAGAGCTCTCCAACAACACTCGCCTCATTATTCACTTGTGCATCATTATAGCTTTCCTGTGCTTCTTCAACTCCACCCTCAGCACAACTGTCTGATTCCTCATCTGGCTGCTGTGACTCCTCAAGCATTAGGTCCTCTGGGTCCTCCTCAGGCCATCTAGTTTCTTCCACGAGCACACATTCTGCATCTATAGAAGGCATCTCATCCACCAACACAGAGGTAGGTGCTTCTTCTACAGGTCTCACTTTTCTCCGTGGCACTGGGACCGGTCTCGGACAGGGCCTAATGTCTGATCTATGTACTCTTTTTGCAGGACCTCCTCCTACTGGCACCACAGTGTGGGTCGTACCATGTACCTCCACCACCTTATAGGCTGTGGGTGCCCAGGCATCCTGTATCTTGTTCCGTCCTGGGGGACGATACCGTAAGTACACCTGCTGACCAACTGCTACCTCTGGACAGTATACCCCACTCTCACGCTTGGCAACTCGGTCTGCTGCCTTCCTTTCAGCGTACTCACGTGCCTGGGCATGAGCATCCCGAAGCCGCTCCTTATGGACAGACAACCAGGCAGGCTCCTTCTCTAGCACTGGCTCCTGGCCCAACAAGGCATCGACTGGTAAATGTGGCTGCATCCCAAACAGCATATAGTAAGGGGAGTAACCAGTAGAGGAATGAGGTGTCACATTATAGGCGTACACCAGCTCAGGTAAGTACTCTGGCCACTTCCGTTTCTTTTCAGGTGGTAAGGAACGCAAGAGGTCATGCAGAGTTCTGTTAAATCTCTCACACTGTGCATTTCCCTGGGGGTGATGTGGCGTAGTGCGAGACTTTCTCACCCCATACAGTTTACAGAGCTCTGCAATAACGGCACTCTCAAAGTTCCTCCCCTGGTCTGAATGAAGACGCTGAGGCACACCGTACTTGAAGAACCATTCCTTCAGAAGGATCTTAGCAGTAGTGTCCGCCTTCTGATTGCGAGTGGGGAACGCCTGGCTGAACTTAGTAAATACATCGGTCACAACCAGGACATTCTCCTGCCCATCCGACGCTGGCTCCAGTGTGGTGAAATCCATTGCGACCACTTCTAGTGGATGAGAAGCCAAGAATGGGGTCCAAGGTGCCTGAATCTTGGGCTGTGGCATTTTGGCTAGCACGCAGCGCTGACACTTCTTCACCCACTTATCCACAGCGTCATACATCCCAACCCAATAACAACGCTGCTTGAGCAGGCCCAGCGTCCTCTCTACGCCCTGATGCCCCATCTGGTCATGGACACTTTGCAACACCATTTCGACCAGACATGCCGGGAGCAGCAACTGTCGGCATTCCCCATTGAACACGTCGTCAATGGTTCTGTACATCAGCCCTTCTTTCTCTTGAATCCTGTCCCACTGCTTAAGCAACAACACCACCGGTCTGGACAAGTACCTTCTCTCACGATTTGTGGGTTTCCTCTTTTTGTCCCAGAAACTCTTGAGCACACTGATGGTCGGATCTGCCTCCTGAAACTGACGAAGGTCATCCTTTGTGTATCCAGGTAATGTTGGGGTATTCTCTAGGTGTTCCTCTCCCATCTCTCCATTCTCTATGGCTGCCTGTAACTGTCCAATTTCTCCCTCTCTAGGACTCGCCACTAGCCCTGCCAGGTCAGCTCCCACTGCAGTCCCTGTACGAAGCCCACTGCAAATAGCCACACAGCCATCATACTCCAAATCCTCATTTACCACCTCCTTCCCCTCCAGTCCTGGTCTTCTAGAGAGTGCGTCAGCTGCGGTGTTACACCGCCCAGGGCGGTACTGCACTTTGAAATCAAATATTGCAAGCTGTGCAGCCCACCTCTGTTCAATGGCACCCAACTTAGCCGTATTGAGGTGGCAGAGGGGATTGTTATCCGTTAGGACAGTAAACTTGGATCCTAGCAGGTAGCTTCTGAACTTCTCCACCACAGCCCATTTGAGTGCCAGGAGCTCCAGCTTCATACTACTGTAGTTCCTGTCATTCCGCTCTGCGCCCCTCAATCTCCGGCTTGCATAGGCTATCACAGTTTTACTTCCCCCTTGTTGCTGGTACAGCACAGCGCCCAATCCCAGGTTACTGGCATCAGTCTCCAGCACAAAAGGTAGGCTGAAGTCTGCGTAGCCTAGTGTTGGAGCACAGGTGAGCTTCTCCTTGAGGTGCTCAAAGGCTTGCTGGCACTCCATTGTCCAGGAGTCCTTAAACAACTTGTTGGCCTGAGCAACACTCCCCTGATGGACACAAGTGTTCACAACATCATGAAGCGGACCAGCCACCTTAGAGAAGCCCTCAATGAATCTCCGATAGTAGCTGCAGAAACCTAAAAAGGATCGCAGCTCCTTCAGATTGTTAGGGACTGGCCACTGTTTTACTGCACTCACTTTATCTGGGTCTGTGGACACCCCTTGAGCAGATATCACGTGCCCTAAGAATTTTACCTCGGACTGCAGGAAGTGGCACTTTTCCACCTTAACCTTAAGTCCGGCCTCCCTCAACCTCTGTAACACAGTCTCAAGCCTCACTAAATGTCCCTCAAATGTACTTGAGTACACCAGCAAATCGTCCAAATAGACGAGTACCGTTTGAAAGACCAGGTCATTCATTATGGCCTGCATGAGACGTTGGAATGTCGCTGGCGCATTACATAGGCCAAACGGCATCCGCTGGTACTCATACAGGCCAAATGGTGTAATGAAAGCCGTTTTGTGACGGTCCTTCTCATGAACTGCTACCTGGTGATAGCCACTCGCGAGGTCAATAGACGAGAACATCTTGGCCTTACTCAAAGCATCCAGACTCTCATCTATTCGTGGCAACGGGAATGCATCACGCCTAGTTTTACAGTTCAGCTTCCGGTAGTCCACGCATAGCCGAAGACTCCCATCAGTCTTCCGGACTAACACCACTGGGGATGCATACGAACTGGAGCTTTCTTGGATGACATGCTTTTTGAGCAGTCCAGAGATATGGTCCTTCACTTCCTGGAATTGGTTTGGGGGTATACGTCGGTAAGACTGTGATACAGGAAGGTCATCGTTCAGGGGAATCTCATGCTTTACCAGTTCGGTATAACCGAGGTCTTCATCAGTGATGGCAAACACGTCCAGGTATCCCCTCAGAAGTGCCTTCAGCTCCTCCTGTTGTGCAGGGGTACCGCCAATCTGCACTTTCTCCAAGGGACACTGCAGGTCACCGCTAACCCCTGTCATTGGCCTCTGGTTTACAATAACCTCCTCATGATCTGCAGAGATTTGATGGAATCTAACTTCGCAGGAGCTACCCTCAACACGACGACCCTGGGCAAGAACCCCTAGTTTCGCCTTTGGTGGCAGCCACACACCTTCTGGAGACAAGTTTACTACCTGCACTGGGAATACTCGCCTACCGGGTAATACCAAGGTGGGAACCAGGACCAAACCACCTGGCAATGATGTCTTTCCTGGCTCAAACAAATTTAAGCCTCTGTTTCCAGCTACTTCTTTATGTGTTCTGGCCTGAATTGTAGCCACGGAGGCTGCAGGTACATACAACTTGCGTGTGCCTGCTACCCGGACCATAGAGTTCGCTCCTACTGGGGCTGCCTCTTGGACTCTGTTAAGGACGGCTCTCCAGTCAGCATCCAACATCCCCTCCAAAGCATGGTCAAACTCAGCTAGAATTAATTGTTTACAACGCTGTGCTATGTTCATGCCAAGTATGCCTGGGGGCGCTGAGTCAGTCTCCCCATCATTCTGGTCACGTATCACCAAGAACCCACACCCAGGTATAGTCAACCCCATTATCTGGATATCAAGTTCAACATAGCCAAGGTAGGGAAGAGGCAAACCGTTGGCAGCAGTAATCTTTAACCACTTGCTCGTACAATGCAGGTCTTTGTCTTCCCCATGAAGATGTTCTTTGAAGAAGCTCTCTGTCAGAGTACTCACGTTACTGCCAGTGTCTAACAGGCACCGGATTGCTACCCCCCCAGCGTGAATTTCCACTTCTGGGCACTTGCCCACTGCACGCTCCAGAAACCGCTCTTTTGTCATTGTGCCAGTCTTTGAGCCATCGGTGCCACCTCTCATTGCTCGGCTCTTCGCAATGGAGGCGCACAGTTTCCCGGAACCGGAGACTCAGGTGTAGCTGGCACAGGGTTTTCTTGAAAGCGCTGCCCAGTGCATTGCCTGGCTATGTGCCCAATGCCCTCACATCTCAAACAAATGGGTTGGCCATCTCGGGTATACTTTGGCTTAAACTTGGGCTTACTAGGTTTCTCACAAGTTGGGTCAGACCTCTGAATCGTGAGATCACGGACCGCATTGGTAAGTTCCCCGATTGCCTTCCCTTGTTGTGTAATTACCTTAATTACCTCTTGTAGAGCTACAGTCAATTCGTTTGGTACAGTAGCGGTCATCCTTGCGTGCTCTACACTTTCCTCCACACTCACTAGGTGTCGGTTTCGGCCCACGTTAGTTGGACGAGGTCTCTCTTCTGAACACCACAACAGGGCCTCCTCCCGAACTTCAAATAATGTAGCATGAGGTCGCTCTCTAACCACCTTGCGCAGTTCCCTCCGGAGGGCTGAATCCCTCACCCCTTCTATAAACTGGTCTCTCAATGCCAACTGCACATCTGGAACACAATGTGGTGCTTGTTGCAGTGTAGCATTTAACATCAATGACAGTGCATGTGAAAAATCACGAAAGTCTTCACCGTCCAATTGTTTCCGTGCATAGAATGTGTGCAACAACTGGGAGGTGCTACGCTTTTCCCTGAAAGCTGCCCTCAAATATGAGAACAGGTCTTCAGCTGACTTGTCCTCCCTCCCCATACACAGCCTGATTTCATCTAGTGCTGAACCCTTTAGGTGGGAGAGAATAAAATCTACCTGATCTTCAGCATTCAACCCCCTCACTCTTATAACCCTCCCAAGTTCCTCAATGAACTCATCAACATTTTGGCAATCTTTACCTGGATCCCCACTGAAAGGTACGATCTGTCTCTCCCTGGGGATATACACATAGGATCTAGTATGGACATTAGTCATGTTAGCCAGAGCTGACATTACTTCATCATGTCTACGCCCCAACTCCAAGATCTGGGACTGAAGCTGTGAGACGGGGTTACCTCCCTCAATGTCCATTTCTGGAGCTGCAGCACCTGCCCCTTGAATGTCCTCCTCCATTGCGGCTGCACCGTCCATGTCCTCAGCATCCATGACTTTGAGCTGTAGTCACCAAAAATCTCAGTTCTCAAACAGTCAGTTCAACAAGCACTGTCCTCCTCGAAGTCCTTACAGAACAGTCCTGATGCGCTGACCCTTTGTCCTGCCGCCGCCTCTGTCAGGATGGCACTGCAGGTCCTTCCAGCACTCAGTCCCCTTTCGCCACTACCGTTGTTTGCACCCTTCTACTTTCCACTATTGTAACAAAAAAGAAATCAGCCCCAAACAAATCAGAATCCCACTTCTGACACCAAAATTAGATGTGGCCGGCTTGACGTCCTACTTATTTGTTAAAGGAAAAGACAAAGCCAAGACATCTAACGAAAGGATTCTTTTATTCCTGACTGAGCCTAAAAAGGGGACTCAGCATTAATGTTTTGTTGGGGGGAAAAGTTTTGGGATTCAAATAAATGAGAAAAATTGTACAAAACAGAGTAACAAAAACAAAGACAACCACCCACTTGTCTTCAATGGGTACAGGAAGTAAAATAGTAAGCAATAATATGGAAAAGGTTCTTCACACAATTAATCTCAAAACAAAAACTCCAAATCACAAGCCCCATTCAACTTAAACTGGTGCAAACCAGGTTACAAAACTTATAAAGGGTGTACAAAACAACGGCAGTGGCCTGTTTGTGCCTAATAAAACAAATAGAACACAGAATATGAGCAATCAGCACATTTCACCACATGAATGCATCACCCACTTTATACACAGTTCACATTTTTACCTTCTTTTAAGCATATTAACCAGTAAATAGACTAAAGGTAACAGTACACACTTTACACAGGGTACAATACTTTTCATGCCATATACGGAAACACACTTTTGGAAAATAAATTGAACAAAACTCACTCATATTAATCCTCTGAAGCACAGAAAAAGCTCACGTGGTAACTGGCACTTGTGTGATCTCATGTATCGTTTCTCTCCCCTCTGACACAGTATAAAAGACCAGAGTTACTGCATGTTCAGTAAATATATGAAATAAACAACGTTATTAAACATTTTAACAACTCTTATAACATATTTTTAGGTTAACTCACGCTCAATCTCCGTCAACGTGATCTGAATTCCTCTTCCCTAACGGGAGATCTCTCACGTGCAGGAACACAAGACTTGTATGATCGGCAAATTAAACCATCCAATCAATAAAATCACACGACTGTAATCACCACACACTCATAAGTTGATATAAAGCTGGAAATTTCCTCTCTCTAACAGTTTTATCAACTATTTCTTCCTCCGTGTGCCTCCCGTTTCTAACTATGCTCTCCTTCAGTCTAACGTGCACACTTCCCTCTAGCGCATGCACGAACTCTTAAAGGGGACAGCGCACATAACTTAGTTAAAGCAACAAAGGTGAATTACTGGGGTACTTAGTCAAGCATAAGGTGAATCTTGCCCCGGTTACACTCTCCCCTGCCAACAGTCAACGTCCTCGATGACTGAAAACACCCTTTAATCATTCACTACTCCTTGTAGTTTACCGGATGTGTACAAGACCATACCCGCTAACACTTGGGAAAGAACATCGGGACTGAAGGACACAGCATTACAAGCGGATTCAGGCAGTCTGTTTGGGTTACTGTGAACACCAGCAGTTGAACGCTGGGTCCTGCGTGGCGTAGGAAGGGGCATATCCGCCTGATTACTCTTTGCCCTAGGCTTTCGGGGAACAGGAACTGGTCTGGTCAACACCCCGTCCGAAGGTGAATCAGTTCTCACAGTATCAGGCAGAGAGAGCTCTCCAACAACACTCGCCTCATTATTCACTTGTGCATCATTATAGCTTTCCTGTGCTTCTTCAACTCCACCCTCAGCACAACTGTCTGATTCCTCATCTGGCTGCTGTGACTCCTCAAGCATTAGGTCCTCTGGGTCCTCCTCAGGCCATCTAGTTTCTTCCACGAGCACACATTCTGCATCTATAGAAGGCATCTCATCCACCAACACAGAGGTAGGTGCTTCTTCTACAGGTCTCACTTTTCTCCGTGGCACTGGGACCGGTCTCGGACAGGGCCTAATGTCTGATCTATGTACTCTTTTTGCAGGACCTCCTCCTACTGGCACCACAGTGTGGGTCGTACCATGTACCTCCACCACCTTATAGGCTGTGGGTGCCCAGGCATCCTGTATCTTGTTCCGTCCTGGGGGACGATACCGTAAGTACACCTGCTGACCAACTGCTACCTCTGGACAGTATACCCCACTCTCACGCTTGGCAACTCGGTCTGCTGCCTTCCTTTCAGCGTACTCACGTGCCTGGGCATGAGCATCCCGAAGCCGCTCCTTATGGACAGACAACCAGGCAGGCTCCTTCTCTAGCACTGGCTCCTGGCCCAACAAGGCATCGACTGGTAAATGTGGCTGCATCCCAAACAGCATATAGTAAGGGGAGTAACCAGTAGAGGAATGAGGTGTCACATTATAGGCGTACACCAGCTCAGGTAAGTACTCTGGCCACTTCCGTTTCTTTTCAGGTGGTAAGGAACGCAAGAGGTCATGCAGAGTTCTGTTAAATCTCTCACACTGTGCATTTCCCTGGGGGTGATGTGGCGTAGTGCGAGACTTTCTCACCCCATACAGTTTACAGAGCTCTGCAATAACGGCACTCTCAAAGTTCCTCCCCTGGTCTGAATGAAGACGCTGAGGCACACCGTACTTGAAGAACCATTCCTTCAGAAGGATCTTAGCAGTAGTGTCCGCCTTCTGATTGCGAGTGGGGAACGCCTGGCTGAACTTAGTAAATACATCGGTCACAACCAGGACATTCTCCTGCCCATCCGACGCTGGCTCCAGTGTGGTGAAATCCATTGCGACCACTTCTAGTGGATGAGAAGCCAAGAATGGGGTCCAAGGTGCCTGAATCTTGGGCTGTGGCATTTTGGCTAGCACGCAGCGCTGACACTTCTTCACCCACTTATCCACAGCGTCATACATCCCAACCCAATAACAACGCTGCTTGAGCAGGCCCAGCGTCCTCTCTACGCCCTGATGCCCCATCTGGTCATGGACACTTTGCAACACCATTTCGACCAGACATGCCGGGAGCAGCAACTGTCGGCATTCCCCATTGAACACGTCGTCAATGGTTCTGTACATCAGCCCTTCTTTCTCTTGAATCCTGTCCCACTGCTTAAGCAACAACACCACCGGTCTGGACAAGTACCTTCTCTCACGATTTGTGGGTTTCCTCTTTTTGTCCCAGAAACTCTTGAGCACACTGATGGTCGGATCTGCCTCCTGAAACTGACGAAGGTCATCCTTTGTGTATCCAGGTAATGTTGGGGTATTCTCTAGGTGTTCCTCTCCCATCTCTCCATTCTCTATGGCTGCCTGTAACTGTCCAATTTCTCCCTCTCTAGGACTCGCCACTAGCCCTGCCAGGTCAGCTCCCACTGCAGTCCCTGTACGAAGCCCACTGCAAATAGCCACACAGCCATCATACTCCAAATCCTCATTTACCACCTCCTTCCCCTCCAGTCCTGGTCTTCTAGAGAGTGCGTCAGCTGCGGTGTTACACCGCCCAGGGCGGTACTGCACTTTGAAATCAAATATTGCAAGCTGTGCAGCCCACCTCTGTTCAATGGCACCCAACTTAGCCGTATTGAGGTGGCAGAGGGGATTGTTATCCGTTAGGACAGTAAACTTGGATCCTAGCAGGTAGCTTCTGAACTTCTCCACCACAGCCCATTTGAGTGCCAGGAGCTCCAGCTTCATACTGCTGTAGTTCCTGTCATTCCGCTCTGCGCCCCTCAATCTCCGGCTTGCATAGGCTATCACAGTTTTACTTCCCCCTTGTTGCTGGTACAGCACAGCGCCCAATCCCAGGTTACTGGCATCAGTCTCCAGCACAAAAGGTAGGCTGAAGTCTGCGTAGCCTAGTGTTGGAGCACAGGTGAGCTTCTCCTTGAGGTGCTCAAAGGCTTGCTGGCACTCCATTGTCCAGGAGTCCTTAAACAACTTGTTGGCCTGAGCAACACTCCCCTGATGGACACAAGTGTTCACAACATCATGAAGCGGACCAGCCACCTTAGAGAAGCCCTCAATGAATCTCCGATAGTAGCTGCAGAAACCTAAAAAGGATCGCAGCTCCTTCAGATTGTTAGGGACTGGCCACTGTTTTACTGCACTCACTTTATCTGGGTCTGTGGACACCCCTTGAGCAGATATCACGTGCCCTAAGAATTTTACCTCGGACTGCAGGAAGTGGCACTTTTCCACCTTAACCTTAAGTCCGGCCTCCCTCAACCTCTGTAACACAGTCTCAAGCCTCACTAAATGTCCCTCAAATGTACTTGAGTACACCAGCAAATCGTCCAAATAGACGAGTACCGTTTGAAAGACCAGGTCATTCATTATGGCCTGCATGAGACGTTGGAATGTCGCTGGCGCATTACATAGGCCAAACGGCATCCGCTGGTACTCATACAGGCCAAATGGTGTAATGAAAGCCGTTTTGTGACGGTCCTTCTCATGAACTGCTACCTGGTGATAGCCACTCGCGAGGTCAATAGACGAGAACATCTTGGCCTTACTCAAAGCATCCAGACTCTCATCTATTCGTGGCAACGGGAATGCATCACGCCTAGTTTTACAGTTCAGCTTCCGGTAGTCCACGCATAGCCGAAGACTCCCATCAGTCTTCCGGACTAACACCACTGGGGATGCATACGAACTGGAGCTTTCTTGGATGACATGCTTTTTGAGCAGTCCAGAGATATGGTCCTTCACTTCCTGGAATTGGTTTGGGGGTATACGTCGGTAAGACTGTGATACAGGAAGGTCATCGTTCAGGGGAATCTCATGCTTTACCAGTTCGGTATAACCGAGGTCTTCATCAGTGATGGCAAACACGTCCAGGTATCCCCTCAGAAGTGCCTTCAGCTCCTCCTGTTGTGCAGGGGTACCGCCAATCTGCACTTTCTCCAAGGGACACTGCAGGTCACCGCTAACCCCTGTCATTGGCCTCTGGTTTACAATAACCTCCTCATGATCTGCAGAGATTTGATGGAATCTAACTTCGCAGGAGCTACCCTCAACACGACGACCCTGGGCAAGAACCCCTAGTTTCGCCTTTGGTGGCAGCCACACACCTTCTGGAGACAAGTTTACTACCTGCACTGGGAATACTCGCCTACCGGGTAATACCAAGGTGGGAACCAGGACCAAACCACCTGGCAATGATGTCTTTCCTGGCTCAAACAAATTTAAGCCTCTGTTTCCAGCTACTTCTTTATGTGTTCTGGCCTGAATTGTAGCCACGGAGGCTGCAGGTACATACAACTTGCGTGTGCCTGCTACCCGGACCATAGAGTTCGCTCCTACTGGGGCTGCCTCTTGGACTCTGTTAAGGACGGCTCTCCAGTCAGCATCCAACATCCCCTCCAAAGCATGGTCAAACTCAGCTAGAATTAATTGTTTACAACGCTGTGCTATGTTCATGCCAAGTATGCCTGGGGGCGCTGAGTCAGTCTCCCCATCATTCTGGTCACGTATCACCAAGAACCCACACCCAGGTATAGTCAACCCCATTATCTGGATATCAAGTTCAACATAGCCAAGGTAGGGAAGAGGCAAACCGTTGGCAGCAGTAATCTTTAACCACTTGCTCGTACAATGCAGGTCTTTGTCTTCCCCATGAAGATGTTCTTTGAAGAAGCTCTCTGTCAGAGTACTCACGTTACTGCCAGTGTCTAACAGGCACCGGATTGCTACCCCCCCAGCGTGAATTTCCACTTCTGGGCACTTGCCCACTGCACGCTCCAGAAACCGCTCTTTTGTCATTGTGCCAGTCTTTGAGCCATCGGTGCCACCTCTCATTGCTCGGCTCTTCGCAATGGAGGCGCACAGTTTCCCGGAACCGGAGACTCAGGTGTAGCTGGCACAGGGTTTTCTTGAAAGCGCTGCCCAGTGCATTGCCTGGCTATGTGCCCAATGCCCTCACATCTCAAACAAATGGGTTGGCCATCTCGGGTATACTTTGGCTTAAACTTGGGCTTACTAGGTTTCTCACAAGTTGGGTCAGACCTCTGAATCGTGAGATCACGGACCGCATTGGTAAGTTCCCCGATTGCCTTCCCTTGTTGTGTAATTACCTTAATTACCTCTTGTAGAGCTACAGTCAATTCGTTTGGTACAGTAGCGGTCATCCTTGCGTGCTCTACACTTTCCTCCACACTCACTAGGTGTCGGTTTCGGCCCACGTTAGTTGGACGAGGTCTCTCTTCTGAACACCACAACAGGGCCTCCTCCCGAACTTCAAATAATGTAGCATGAGGTCGCTCTCTAACCACCTTGCGCAGTTCCCTCCGGAGGGCTGAATCCCTCACCCCTTCTATAAACTGGTCTCTCAATGCCAACTGCACATCTGGAACACAATGTGGTGCTTGTTGCAGTGTAGCATTTAACATCAATGACAGTGCATGTGAAAAATCACGAAAGTCTTCACCGTCCAATTGTTTCCGTGCATAGAATGTGTGCAACAACTGGGAGGTGCTACGCTTTTCCCTGAAAGCTGCCCTCAAATATGAGAACAGGTCTTCAGCTGACTTGTCCTCCCTCCCCATACACAGCCTGATTTCATCTAGTGCTGAACCCTTTAGGTGGGAGAGAATAAAATCTACCTGATCTTCAGCATTCAACCCCCTCACTCTTATAACCCTCCCAAGTTCCTCAATGAACTCATCAACATTTTGGCAATCTTTACCTGGATCCCCACTGAAAGGTACGATCTGTCTCTCCCTGGGGATATACACATAGGATCTAGTATGGACATTAGTCATGTTAGCCAGAGCTGACATTACTTCATCATGTCTACGCCCCAACTCCAAGATCTGGGACTGAAGCTGTGAGACGGGGTTACCTCCCTCAATGTCCATTTCTGGAGCTGCAGCACCTGCCCCTTGAATGTCCTCCTCCATTGCGGCTGCACCGTCCATGTCCTCAGCATCCATGACTTTGAGCTGTAGTCACCAAAAATCTCAGTTCTCAAACAGTCAGTTCAACAAGCACTGTCCTCCTCGAAGTCCTTACAGAACAGTCCTGATGCGCTGACCCTTTGTCCTGCCGCCGCCTCTGTCAGGATGGCACTGCAGGTCCTTCCAGCACTCAGTCCCCTTTCGCCACTACCGTTGTTTGCACCCTTCTACTTTCCACTATTGTAACAAAAAAGAAATCAGCCCCAAACAAATCAGAATCCCACTTCTGACACCAAAATTAGATGTGGCCGGCTTGACGTCCTACTTATTTGTTAAAGGAAAAGACAAAGCCAAGACATCTAACGAAAGGATTCTTTTATTCCTGACTGAGCCTAAAAAGGGGACTCAGCATTAATGTTTTGTTGGGGGGAAAAGTTTTGGGATTCAAATAAATGAGAAAAATTGTACAAAACAGAGTAACAAAAACAAAGACAACCACCCACTTGTCTTCAATGGGTACAGGAAGTAAAATAGTAAGCAATAATATGGAAAAGGTTCTTCACACAATTAATCTCAAAACAAAAACTCCAAATCACAAGCCCCATTCAACTTAAACTGGTGCAAACCAGGTTACAAAACTTATAAAGGGTGTACAAAACAACGGCAGTGGCCTGTTTGTGCCTAATAAAACAAATAGAACACAGAATATGAGCAATCAGCACATTTCACCACATGAATGCATCACCCACTTTATACACAGTTCACATTTTTACCTTCTTTTAAGCATATTAACCAGTAAATAGACTAAAGGTAACAGTACACACTTTACACAGGGTACAATACTTTTCATGCCATATACGGAAACACACTTTTGGAAAATAAATTGAACAAAACTCACTCATATTAATCCTCTGAAGCACAGAAAAAGCTCACGTGGTAACTGGCACTTGTGTGATCTCATGTATCGTTTCTCTCCCCTCTGACACAGTATAAAAGACCAGAGTTACTGCATGTTCAGTAAATATATGAAATAAACAACGTTATTAAACATTTTAACAACTCTTATAACATATTTTTAGGTTAACTCACGCTCAATCTCCGTCAACGTGATCTGAATTCCTCTTCCCTAATGGGAGATCTCTCACGTGCAGGAACACAAGACTTGTATGATCGGCAAATTAAACCATCCAATCAATAAAATCACACGACTGTAATCACCACACACTCATAAGTTGATATAAAGCTGGAAATTTCCTCTCTCTAACAGTTTTATCAACTATTTCTTCCTCCGTGTGCCTCCCGTTTCTAACTATGCTCTCCTTCAGTCTAACGTGCACACTTCCCTCTAGCGCATGCACGAACTCTTAAAGGGGACAGCGCACATAACTTAGTTAAAGCAACAAAGGTGAATTACTGGGGTACTTAGTCAAGCATAAGGTGAATCTTGCCCCGGTTACATATGTTATGTTATGTTATGTTATGTATGTATGTATGTATGTGTTACGGGAACACTGAGACGTGAGGCATGCGGATCCATCTGCAGGCTTTTATTATGAAACATGGTCAAAACACTGGCAGGGTCGGACAGTGGCAAACAGGTATAACACAGGCAAGACAAAGAGTATTCCTAGGACAAGCGTGGGCCTTCGATCGGCGAACAGTATCCAACAGGGCGAGGCAAAGAGAGATAATCCAGGTACACAGCAATAATCCAGGCAGGGGCAAACAGAGTCCAGGGGTGAATCCAGGAAACACAGGCTAGGGTCAGAACATGAAAAAACAGGCAAGGCAATACAAAGACTAAGGTTACACGGAATGGCAGACTCGGACTAGGGAAACACGGAATGGCACGGTAAGGCAGCTAGCGCTAGGGGAGAGCTATACGCAGATCAATACACGGCGATCTGTGATGAGAAGTCCATGGTTTATATAGGTGTGTGATTGTGATATAGTTCTCAGGTGTGAGGGTGTGATTGAGACAGCTGTGCGTACTTAATGCAAAGAATGATGGGAAATGCAGTCCAGGGTAATACATAACAGTCTGTGTGGTGTGAGAGTCTATGTGCTGGAGGAGTGACCTCTGGTGGCGAGCGAATGGAAGTCCATGAATCGGATTCGTGACAGTATGTATGTATGAAGAAATAAATAATTAATCTGCTTTTTTTCTTTACTTTTTTTAGGAATAAGGAAAATCTGCCAAAATGTGCTGCAAGGGTTTCCTCAAAGTTATGATGTTCGTCTTCAATGGCATCATCTTTGTGAGTATGATTGTTGTTGAGTTCTGGCCTTTCCAGGATTTCTTAATCCAACAGATTTTTATTGCATCTATTTTATTTATTTATTTATTTATTCATTTATTTATTTTTTTTTTCAGAATAGATTTCATAGCACAAATCTATGACTTTTATCTCTTAACTACTTTTACCGTAAAGTCCTCTTTTAAAACTGAGCTACAATAACCCTTATCAAGGGAATATAACAAAAGCTCCTTCACCCACTTCAGTCATGTTTCCACATGCAAAATAGTTTATTGCATCATTAAACTGTAAAATGACACAGTGTTCTCCTCTGTCCTTCTCTTCCTCATTGCAGCTGGCAGGTGCTGCCATATTGGGGGTAGGCATCTGGGTGGCGGTGGACAGAGTCTCTCTACTGGGCATTTTAGAGAACATTGAAGACGCGCCGCCCGAGCTGGCCCAGCTGGCAAACATCGGCTACGTGCTGATCGGCGTGGGAGCGTTTCTGACGCTCATGGGCTTCCTGGGATGCTGCGGAGCCGTAAAGGAAAGCAAATGCATGCTGCTCTCAGTGAGTGAACCGATTTCTGTCAAATGTGTTCAGCTAAAGCTGCTGTGAACGTTTCACTCCCAAAGTTTAGCCACAGATACAGACAAAAACGTAAATTTCTCAACTTTTCTCCTAGTTCTTCAGCATCGTGCTCATCATCTTCCTCGTGGAGGTGGCAGCGGCGATAGTGCTCTTTGTCTTTGAGCCTTTGGTGAGAGCTGATGCACCGCACCAGAACAAAAGCACATATACTCTGAAAAAATTGGTGTAGAATTTACAATTTGCACTCAAAACTTTCTAGCAAATTTCATAAATAATTATAAAGAAACAGCAAGTAACTCATTGAATTAAATGTGACGTTTTGAGGTAGAAGTCTGAAATCTTGTAAAATATTATTTTTTATTTTGTTTACAATGTGGAAAAAAATATTATATATATATATATATATATATATATATATATATATATATATATATATATATATATATATATTATTATTATTATTATTATTTTTTTTTATTTTATTTTATTTTTTTTCACAACACTTCTAACAGGTTTCACACACCTTTTGGCCAATGGATTTCCAATTGGATTGGTTTTCAAGATTATTATTATTATTATTATTGGATAAGGATTTTTGAGAAGATTACTCTCACAAAGAAAAATTCTAGCATATTTTAAGCATATCTAGACAAACTAATAGAAATGTCCATATTTCAGAGAATTTCATAATCGTCCAAGCTCACAGAAATAACACAAATGCAAAACACTTTCTTAGCAACTCAAAAAGCCTATGTAGCAAACTAAAAAAAAAAAATAATAACAAAAATTTACAAAGTAATGATGTTATATAGAAGGGATTTAAAATAATAATTTGATCCTAAAAATATGTGTGCTTTAAATGAATTTAAATAAATACTTTGTCCATGAGTTCATACTCACAATACAAGAAATACACTGAAAAAAATGACTCATTGAATTTACTAAATTTTTTAAGGTAAGTGGTTGCAATCAATTTATTTTAGCTACATTTAAATAAACAAATTTAGTTGACTAACTTTCAACTAAGTTTTTTTCTTTTCTTTTTTTTTTTAATGTAGCTAAAATAAATTGACTGCAACCACTTACCTTAAAAAATTTTTAGCAAATTCAATGAGTCATTTTTTTCAGTGTAGCACATTAAAAAGAACAATGGTTTATTCTGTCTGTATAAAAATACATTTAACATCCACATCCTCATTATGTGATTTGTTTCTGATCCCATAATCCTATGTGGCTGAATGAATCTGTCTTTACAAGTATGTAGCATGTGATTCTGTAAAATCAGAGGCTGAAAGTGAATTTTATCCTCATTCCAGGTTCAGAAAGCTCTGGATGAAATTGGACAGAAAGTTGTTGAAAGCATTGAGGGCAACTATGGCAAGGACCAGAGTTACACTTCAGTCTGGAATAGCACTATGTCTGAGGTACGGCACCAGACATCATGTCTAGCTGTTTTCTGATATTAGAATCCCTAATAATTCAAACCCTTGTTTGAAAACGACTGCATATGCAAGCATGTGATTTTTTGTTTGTTTGTTTGTTTCCTAGCTGAAATGCTGCGGATATAACAACTACACTGACTTCACGAACTCTCAGTTCGTAGCAACAACGCGTTTATATCCTGTCACATGTTGCGCAAGCAGATCAAGACCATGTAATGCAAATGAAGCAAACAAAGAGGTATGCTATAGAACTCTTTGCGCTGAAACTTGTATGTATGAGATATGTTATGAAATAAACAAATATATGACCGTCCCATAGGCTCACTACACACCACTAATTTGTCTTACAGCAAGACGCTACTATTTGCATTATTTTGGCACATTGGTTTAGCCCGTTGGGTTGCAAATAATAAATGCATGTGCATAATTGTCTGAGCAAACGCAGATATTGTATTGATTCGTGTATTTAATCGGTGTGTGATTTTGCTGTTGTTGTAGCCGGTCGTGGGCTGCTTCCAGGCATTAGTGGATCTGATCGAGGACAATGCAGTTCTGCTGGCTGGTGTGGCTTTGGGAATCGCTGCTTTAGAGGTATTTACTTCATTTTCACTTTCCACTTGGGGAATTCAACACGAGATCCTCTGTGCAGATTAATGCACAGAATGACAAAAGACAAACATCATGATGATCAATATCTTAGTATGCGATACAATAGAACCGATGGTCTGAATTATTTTAGGAAAGGTCCACCTCATATTTTATAAAAGTTCACCAATTTTTGATCCACAGACTGAGATGAGATATCAAGGTTTGCATACACATACTGTATGTATAAGCAAAATTTACCAAAAAGACGGCCAATCTGGTTAAACCAATTAAAATACAAATAAAGTTTAGTTACAAAAATAAAAAGGTAGTTAGATAGTGACTTAAAAAACAAAACAACAACAACAAAAAAAATGGTCAAGTAACCAACTCAAATTCTTATTATTGCAAATTATCTATTTTATACATTATTGCACCTAATTTGTTTCTTTACAGATTGCAGCAATGGTTGTTTCCATGATCCTCTACAAGAATGTAGGAAAATGAGACCAGGACTGAATACAGACGGTTCTGTTTACATCACTGTTTACTGTAAAATGTAACTATTAAATATTTGAACTAGAGTTATGTAAATACTATATCTGCTGCAGTATGAATGACATTTTCACTAAAATCTTTGATATTTTTTCTCTTTTAAACTATTTTTTCCCCTTTTATCCTCAAGTACAAGAACATTTTTACTCTGTGCTGAGCATACTAATATATTAGCCTGACTCCAAAGGTTTAATATAAACAATGTTGTGTTGAATACTATTGCTCATTAAAGATCACTACAACATTTTCTACATTATCATTGATACAATAAAAAAACCTACATCCTGTAATATTTTGATGTATTTGTATGAATGAAACAAACTGATGTTTTTTAAACTTCTGCACCAACTATCTTATTATGACGCATAAGCCGGAAAATGCTTTTGAAAAAGTCAGTTGATGTCAATGTAAATTCATAAACATCCCATGATTGTATTATATCACAGCCACTGGGGGTCCCTCTCTGTCTAGTTGAGTGATTTATTAGCTCATGAGTCATGGATGTTAGCGAGACAAATTAACTGTATTTGCCTTTTGGATAATTGGCTGTAAATTGGAGGCACAGGTAGCTTAATCTTTTGTTCATCACCACTCACCTCCACTCCAATACAAACACAACTGGAGAGGGAGGGGGGGCTTCACTTCTGCGGCTCTCTGCCTGTCTGTGATGTGCATGTGCTGATCAATGTGTGCTACACTGCTGTGCTGCAGAGAAGCGGAGAGGAGAAAGGCATCGGAACTCAACAGAGTCTCAACACTTCCCGACCCGACCGATGCATATATTCATTTATTAGAAAAAAGAAGAAAAAACAAAATAAAAATCTCCCCAGAAAAAAGGGCACTTTCTCTCGAGGAAGAAAAAGGGCAGGTACTCAAGCCTCCTTTGATATCTATGTGTGCACGTGCCTGTATGTGTGTGTGTGTGTGTGTGTGTATGTACATACAGGTGCATCTCAATGAATTAGAATGTTGTGGAAAAGTTCATTTATTTCACTAACTCAACTCAAATTGTGAAACTTGTGTATTAAATAAATTCAATGCACACAGACTGAAGTACAAACCCGATTCCAAAAAAGTTGGGACACTGTACAAATTGTGAATAAAAACAGAATGCAATGATGTGGAAGTTTCAAATTTCAATACTTTATTCAGAATACAACATAGATGACATATCAAATGTTTAAACTGAGAAAATGTATCATTTTAAGGGAAAAATAAGTTGATTTTACATTTCATGGCATCAACACATCTCAAAAAAGTTGGGACAAGGCCATGTTTACCACTGTATGGCATCCCCTCTTCTTTTTATAACAGTCTGCAAACGTCTGGGGACTGAGGAGACAAGCTGCTCAAGTTTAGGAATAGGAATGTTGTCCCATTCTTGTCTAATACAGGCTTCTAGTTGCTCAACTGTCTTAGGTCTTCTTTGTCGCATCTTCCTCTTTATGATGAGCCAAATGTTTTCTATGGGTGAAAGACCTGGACTGCAGGCTGGCCATTTCAGTACCCAGATCCTTCTTCTACGCAGCCATGATGTTGTAATTGATGCAGTATGTGGTCTGGCATTGTCATGTTGGAAAATGCAAGGTCTTCCCTGAAAGAGACGACGTCTGGATGGGAGCATATGTTGTTCTAGAACTTGGATATACCTTTCAGCATTGATGGTGCCTTTCCAGATGTGTAAGCTGCCCATGCCACACACACTCATGCAACCCCATACCATCAGAGATGCAGGCTTCTGAACTGAGCGCTGATAACAACTTGGGTTGTCCTTGTCCTCTTTAGTCCGGATGACATGGAGTCCCAGTTTTCCAAAAATAACTTCAAATTTTGATTCGTCTGACCACAGAACAGTTTTCCACTTTGCCACAGTCCATTTTAAATGAGCCTTGGCCCAGAGAAAACGCCTGTGCTTCTGGATCATGTTTAGATATGGCTTCTTTTTTGACCTATAGAGTTTTAGCCGGCAACAGCGAATGGCACGGTGGATTGTGTTAAGCAACAATGTTTTCTGGAAGTATTCCTGAGCCCATGTTGTGATTTCCATTACAGTAGCATTCCTGTATGTGATGCAGTGCCGTCTAAGGGCCCGAAGATCACGGGCATCCAGTATGGTTTTCCGGCCTTGACCCTTACGCACAGAGATTGTTCCAGATTCTCTGAATCTTTGGATGATATTATGCACTGTAGATGATGATAACTTCAAACTCTTTGCATTTTTCTCTGAGAAACTCCTTTCTGATATTGCTCCACTATTTTTCGCGGCAGCATTGGGGGAATTGGTGATCCTCTTCCCGTCTTGACTTCTGAGAGACACTGCCACTCTGAGAGGCTCTTTTTATACCCAATCATGTTGCCAATTGACCTAATAAGTTGCAAATTGGTCCTCCAGCTGTTCCTTATATGTACATTTAACTTTTCCGGCCTCTTATTGCTACCTGTCCCAACTTTTTTGGAATGTGTAGCTCTCATGAAATCCAAAATGAGCCAATATTTGGCATGACATTTCAAAATGTCTCACTTTCAACATTTGATATGTTATCTATATTCTATTGTGAATAAAATATAAGTTTATGAGATTTGTAAATTATTGCATTCCTTTTTTATTCACAATTTGTACAGTGTCCCAACTTTTTTGGAATTGTGTTCGTAGTTTAAGTCTTTGGTTCTTTTAATTGTGATGATTTTGGCTCACATTTAACAAAACCCACCAATTCACAAATTCACAATCTCAACAAATTAGAATATGGTGACATGCCAATCAGCTAATCAACTCAAAACACCTGCAAAGGTTTCCTGAACCTTCAAAATGGTTACACAATAGCCTATACAATCATGTGGAAGACTGCTGCTCTGACAGTTGTCCAGAAGACAATCATTAACACCCTCCACAAAGAGGGTAAGTCACAGAAGGTCATTACTGAATGGTTGGCTGTTCACAGAGTGCTGTATCAAAGCATATTAAGTGAAAAGTTGACTGGAAGGAAGAAATGGGGTAGGAAAAGGTGCACGAGCAACAGAGATGACCACAAGCTTGAGAATACTGTCAAACAAAGCTGATTCAAACACTTGGGAGAGCTTCACAAGGAGTGGACTGAAGCTGGAGTCAGTGATCAAGAGTCACCACGCTCAGACGTCTTCAGGAAAAGGGCTACCAAGCGACTTCTGAAACAGAAACAATGTCAGAAGCATCTTACCTGGGCTAAGGAGAAAAAAACTGGACTGTTGCTCAGTGGTCCAAAATCCTCTTTTCAGATAAAAGTAAATTTTGCATTTCATTTGGAAATCAAGGTCCCAGAGTCTGGAGGAAGACTGGAGAGGAACAGAATCCAAGCTGCTTGAAGCCCAGTGTGAAGTTTCCACAGTCAGTGATGAATTGGGCTGCCATTTCATCTGCTGGTGTTGGTCCATTGAAAGCATGCTTTTTTGTAGTGTCCGTTTCCATGGTGACTCATTGATTCTTAGCTCTGTTAAGAATGTCTTAAGATATTAACATTATTAAGACATGTTTGATCACAGACCTGAGGCCTCATTTATAAAATGTTGCGCAGAAACCATCTTAAAATTGATCTTACGATAATCTCTCAAATATGCATCCGGGTGATTCATAAAATGAACACACATACAGAAAACGCACATACAGAGTCTCTTTTTTATGTGAAATCTATGAATCGCAAATGATCTTGAACTTGCGTGCAAATGAATGGTTTCAGCTCTCTGCTTGTAAACGACTCCTAATTAATGTCATTAACATGTAAATGATCACCAGATCAAACAGCTTACATTTCCAAAAACCTGCAATACTCCGACAAGAAAAAGTGCATACGTCTGCTCAGACCCTGACATGACGCAAAGCACTTTTCCACGTCAAAGACAGTTTGTACAAATATGAGCGCTGGCGTGGATTTAAGTGTATGCACACTCTAAGATCAAATCTGAGCATACACATACTTTATAAATGAGGCCCCTGTTGTTCTATAGTAACATCATGAACTGTGACTACCTAGGTGAAAAACAAGTGCACTTCCATATTTTCCACTATTTTTGCGCACTAATTTTGTACTTAATATACTAAAAATCATCTAAGTGTACTCAGCTGTGCTATTTTGAGACACCATGAATATGAACTAAAATGCACTTTTAACATACTATCTCTGTATTAAAAAAATTTATTTAGTTACCACTTGTAGTACACTTGTTTTTCACCTGGGTATGCCAAGGATGTCTATATAACACCTGGAGTATCTATCCATGAGCATTCCCACTGATCTCAAATGACATTTGTTTGGATTGATGAACTCAGCACCGTAAGTACGAGCTCTTGAAGGGTGCACGTGTGCACATTTTCCGTCGTATTAAAAACATTTCATGACGTGACATCCATTTACTTGCCTAAAAAGACGGATTTATGATGTGCGTTGTTAACAGATCACACTAACATTAGGTTAGGTTATAACTTCACCCTGGAGAGAAAAAAGTTTTCAAAATCATCCCCCCTCTGCTTTTTTTTTTTTTTTTTTTTTTTTTTCACAAATCGCACCCTGGCCATGTTAATTCTACTCTGTTAATTAAAAAGCCGTTTATAGAAGCATACATGCAAGAGGCTGACATTTAGCTGAACATATACTTGTTTAATTATTGCACTTAGCCTGCATTTTAAAATTTTTATTTGATTGTGGCAATTAACATTTTATTAAAACCTTTATTTGAATATGGCAACAAAATTTTGCGCTCTACAATATTTCCAACAATCAATCTCTGACAGAGACCCCTATCAGCCAATCACTGTGTGCATATTTAGTAAGTAAACTGACATCATCCATAGCAACGAGGTCAACCCTGCCCTTACTCTGAGCTTAAGACTTCTCTCTATTCCTTAGTAAAAGTTTGTTTCAGCAGCTTTGTGAATAGGTTTTAAGAGAAAACTCTTAGCTAAAAACTTTTACTGCTACTTAGGAGAACTTTTAGTGCTAAGATAAAATGTTTTTTGAATACGGGCCCAGATCTTTATTTTCTGCCTTGAAAACAAACAATGCCGCGTAAGGTTAAAAAAAAAAAAAAAAAAAAAAAAAAAAAAAGCATCTGAAAACATTTAAATGAAGCAAACAAAATATAAAATACAAACTATAAACAAACAAACAAACAAACAAAAAAACTAAGAAAAGAAAAGAAAAAAATACAGACTTACAATAACACATTTGATTATATACTTGTATATAAACTTTCAGAGCTTTTCAGGGCTCCTTCACATACATTTTCGCACCACACATAAGAGATACAAAAATGCTATAAAATGTTTCACCAGGTTTCCCAAACACTATGGTCTCTTCATATCAAACTGAAAGAAGACAGGTTAATTAAAACATTAATAAATAATACTCTTCAAATTTTGTATGGAATCACTTAGTTATAAAATGACTTTGTCATTTAATCATTAACAGTAAATTATATTCTTTGTATCATCTGCAAACAAGTGTGTTGACCAATCATTGCTAAGCCCTGCCCCCTTAGCTAATGGTGCTCTATCTGAAAACTTTTCATGCTTGTTCTCTGTTGTTTAAAATTACCATATATATCGATGATCGATAATTAATATTCTAACTTTGAAGAGGATTTAATTCATTTTTGTTGAACATGAGGAGAGTTTAGTATTTTGTAAATCAGCAAAATTTACCCCTAGATTCTCATAAACAGGTTCATTCATCTCAGCATCACAAGCTCTATGTCTGTCATGATGACTTCTGAAATGATTCACCTTTGACATGGAATAGAAGCACAATAATTTTTGCACTTGTATATTTGAAAAAAAAAAAAAACAACAACAACAACAATAACAAAAAAACAACAATAACAAAACAACAACAACAATAACAAAAAAAAAAACAAAAACAAAAAAAACAAAAAACAAATAGGATTCCATGTGTAACCCATTTTGAGCCCATGCACACATTTCCCATTAATTACCCAACTGGGAACCACATGGGGAGTCCATCTGGGTTCACCCATGTGGGTCCTGGGTCACCCAATTGGGCCCCAGATAAGATGCCCATTTTGAGCCCATGCCCACTTTGTACCCCTGTAGTTATATGTAGTTATGTAGAATTGTTATCAGTTGCTAATTTTAATTTCTCCCAAATTATTTAATGCGTATTCGGTCTTTTACTTGCGCTTCTGAATTTATCAGGATTTGGTTTAAATTTTTGTCTAGCTCCGTGTTCAAGCTGACTCCAATTTCACATGATCATTAAATTTAGGCAATGTTTCTAATTAAAAACTGATCACAAATATCGATTATTAATTTAGATATTTTATTATTCTGGAAATACCATACTTTCAATTATTCGTTCATTAGGGACCAGGTACCGCACAGGAATTAGACTTCGGCTGATAGTGAACCCACGGACACAAACTCGTCAGTTCTGAACTTACTCAGAGGATGCAGAGTGGTTATAATACCTTTAAGTGAGCTGTGCCTGCATACTCAAAAACTGTATTTTTTCCTATAACCACGAGAGCTACACCATGTTAAGCCAGTGACAGTCAGAAATAAGCCCCTCATATGATTCCCCATGGTTCCTCCATTGGTGCTTCGGTATGATCTGTCCTGAACGCAGATTTGCGGAAGTAGCACTACACAGTAATCTACTTGAAAAAATTATTTCAGAAGAGATCAGAATAAGTCAAATATAACAATTTATTATTAGTCAGGTAAAGTTGTATCACGCCAATTATATAACAAAAGAATAAGAAGCCAATTTTAAAAGGATAATGCAACTGTGAATCACATTGTAGCTGCATATAATGTGTATACCTGACTTCAGGAGGATGCATAGTATGGAGCATATGAAATACACGTCACACTATGGGCTGATCTGGCTACAGAATCGCAATGACTGATTTGCAACTTTTCCTTAAATACTACCAGAACAAAAGGGCCATAAACATTTATTCAAAACAGATTACATCTGTGTATGGGGGATGAGAAGTCTCTGTAGAAGCTGTTCTCGCACTCAAATGGTCACACCTGGTGTAGAGCAATGTTTATCAGATTTTGAAAGGAGACTGCCCACAACAGAAGTACAGAATTCACTTAAGGTTTCAGTATTTCTCATAATACAAGTGACTACTGTGAAATTGAGACCAGTTTGACAATCGCACGGAGACCTTTAAAATGATACCAAACATGAAGGGGAAAAACAACAGGTTCACAAGATACATGGTATGTGGTATATATCTATTCTTAATGAACTTTGAGTGAAGCCTTTTGGGGGAAAATAGGGAGAGGCAGAGAGGGTTAGGGGGGAGAAGGGGGTCATAAATGAACAAGGGGAGTGGTGCTGTTTGCTCTCTTTGGAGATTTCTTCTCCAGATAATTTTTATTGTTTTATTGCATGGCATCTGCAGTGTGTGAGTTCCTGAGTTTTGGATTCATGAGGAATTAATTTCATAAGGAAATAATTTCAATCCTTACATCATCATTGTTGAGATTTTTATGCCAGATCTTGATGTTTGTGTGTGCGTCTAAATAGGGCTGGAGTTCAAATTTTTATATGCATTTCATCGATTTAAAATTAATTCACTATAATGATTAGAGCAACACTTTGTTTGTATACTATGGTTTCACGAGGTTGATTATGCAAAACTTAAACATATAAAGAAAAAAAAAATGTTATTTTGATTGTAAAATAACCAGTACAGCTCATGATAACTACTTCATCATATAAAAACAGCTAATAGCAGTTCACTGATCTCTCTGCTTTACAACACCACATGCATTATTGCAGAGAGAGATCTAACACAGGCAGTCAAAGGTCAAGAGCCCAACTAAAGCAAACATTGATCTCCATGATGGTGGCATCATTTTAACCAATAAAACATCAACATCTGATCCTCTGTAATTCTTAGTAACAGCAGGTGTTCATCACTAATGCACAATCATCAGCAATTAGTCACTTAATTATCTCATTAACTTTAACTCTTTGAGGACTTGGGATTTGACTTGAAGACTTGCTTGTGACTTGAAAGTCCCACCTCTGATATATGTGTGTGTGTGTGTGTGTGTGTGTGTGGGTGGGTGGGTGTGTGTGTGTGTGGTACAAGGGGGCTAAAGGCGCCCTGGGGTAAAAGGCGCCTTTGACATTATTTTCATCTAAACCACTAGATGGACACAAAAACATGGCGTAGCACTTTCCAAAACATCTGGTTTTCAAGATTATTTGTCTGATCCTTGACGTGATCACGCGCAGCTGCGCAAAGTTGATTCTGTCCTTACTTGATCTAATATTTGATGTTTTTTTTTTTTTTAAATGTTGTGGATTTAAGTAGCAAATGAGAAAAGCTAAAATTAATGCATATATTTTGAGACAAAAGTCTTCTTTATGATTTTCAGTTTTGTTTAAAATAATTAAAGCAACAGTTTTTAAATAACGAAAGAATATATAAAAGTATGGTATTTGGGGTAAAAAGCGCCCCTGCTGTTGGGGCTAAAGGCGCACAGTACTTAACATGATAATTAATAGATGGCTGACTTTTCCATTTGTTGACATGACATGATTAGTTTCAGATGGTAAATATCATTATTATTAGAGCCACAGGCCTGTAGTCATTTAGTCCTGTAATTTTGGGTTTCTTTGGGATGGGGACGATGGTGGAGCATTTGAAGCATGTAGGGACTTCGCACAGCTCCAGTGATCTGTTTAAGATCTGTGTGAAGATGGGGGCCAACTGGTCAGTGCAAGATTTCAGACAGGCTGGTGTAACACAATCTGGGCCTGGTGCTTTTTTCCTTTTCTGCTTCCGGAAGACCTGGCGCACGTCATCTTCACTGAACTGAAGTGCAGGTGTGGAGGAGAGGGGGGTTGCAGGAGGTGTTAATGGTTGTGTGTAGAGGTGTTCAGAGAGGGTGTTAACCATGGTTTGTCGTTGTTGTAAGTTAAAGGAGTCCTGGTAGGAATGCACATATCTTCACAGAAACTGATATAAGTGTGGGGTAACAGGCCCCCCTTGTCACCTCATACATTTATAAGATATTTAAACAAAATAAACAACTTGAATGATTTCTTTTCACACAAAATCTGTTGCTCTATTAATGTTCAATACAACGTATATATTTTTTTCTGCAATTATACATTTTAGGCACATTGAATGGCACATTTTTTCTTAAAGTGGGCCTTTAGCCCCGCTGTACCTATATATATATATATATATATATATATATATATATATATATATATATATATATATATATATATATACACACACATACATGAGTACACGTGAGATATGGCTGTATATAATTCTGCTGTAGGCAATCACAACCATATTTCACATCTAATCGTGTGATATTGTGTTTATACAACAGTTCGAAGGCACAAGCACTTTGTACAGAACTACTTCCTTCTATCACACAAATATAAAGTTGACAGTTTAACAGCTGAACCCAAGCTTCCATTACTAATTTGAAAATGTCACTTTAGAACTAGTAATTAAGGAACCTTGAGTTGCTTCATTAAAAGCTTATTGTATTACTGTAGTAAAAGCAGTGTAGTGTGATTACCTGCATCTGATCCAGCATTCATTCTTTAAATCAATCTCATATTCTCATTGAAACATTAGTTTGAATGTCCGATAGGCTCATACCATCCTTTCATCTGTTAAGGGTGATTCCTGATGACAGCACTGCTCTGTGCATTTGTTGGCTGCGTACAAGTTATTTGAAAGAAAAATATCTTCCTTGTTCAAAACTGCACTTTAGTATTTTTCAATTTAAAAGTCTTTACTGATGATTCGTAAAACAGACTCTTGTCGCCATCTGGGGCGGAGCAGTGTAACTAAAATTACCTTCACGAACACACACACACACACACACACACACACTGTTTACCTAACACTAAATACTACTATTATTTATATGAAATATTATTTATTGAATAATAATATTTAATAAACAACAGCCATCATAAAAGTTGCTAGGCAATTCAGTCAAAAGTGCAAAGGCAGCGCTTACATAAACATGATTTGCCAAAACTATTTGCTCTGAAACAAATAATAGTTTGAGACCAATGACTACTCGTTAGATTTACCCAAAACAAAATATATCTCATGTTTAACCACTATAGAGACATCAAAGCCAATGGTAAATTCCAGAAGATCTGGCCGAGGTGAGGCACTCTCTCAGAGGGTTTATGAGCGCTAAACATCCGCTCTCATTCTGGCATGCAGAGTGATACATGATACAAACGGTGAAGTTTGTCAAAATCAACAAAAGAGCAATGATACGCAAGTGCTATAACAAGTCTCAGTTAGTTTAACATAGTACACGTAGCAAAGGTTTTTTAATTATAAAAAGAAAACAGAATAGAAGAATCGAATAGAGCAAGCTAGTGTTAGAGGCCTTTTTTTTTGCTTTTGTTAATTGTATAATAAATAAAAAGAAAACAAATAGATAGAATACAAAAAAGATTCTAAAAGGTAGTTTTTTTTATTTATTTATTTTTTTTAAGAAAACAAGCAGTTAGTAAATAAATAGATTGCAAGTCTAAAAGGGACAAGTGTATTTATTTATCTTTTCTTTTTTTTTTTTTTTTAAGTCTGAAGTAATGAATTTAGGTAAAGAGGTGCAGAGCCACTGGTGGTTTTGTAGGCAAACATCAATGCCTTGAATTTTATGTGAGCAGCTAATAATAGCCAGTGCAAATTGATAAACAGAGTTTATATATATATATATATATATATATATATATATTTATATATATATATATATATATATATATATATATATATATATATATATATATATATATATTAGTGCTGTCAAATGATTAATTGTGATTAATCGCATCCAAAATAAGTTTTTGTTTACATATCCTATGTGTGCGTACTGTGTATATTTATTATGTATACATAAAGACACACACAGCATATGTTTTGAAAATATTTACATGTATGTTTATATTAATATAATTTATATTATATAAAAATATATTTAATATATAAACGTAACATTTTTCTTAAATATATACATGCATGTGTGTGTATTTATACTGTATATACATAATAAATATACACAGTACACACACAGATACTATGTAAACAAAATGTTTCATTTTGGATGTGATTAACTGCGATTAATCGTTTGACAACACTAAAATATATATATATATATATATATATATATATATATATATATATATATAACTATATATATATATATATATATATATATATACTAAAAGCAAATTTATTAAAAAATTAACACTTGAGCGTGATAAAAACATAAAAAAAAAAGTACATAAAATGACAAAAAACATCTTTGGAAAAATATTATTTGAAGTGTAATTCATTTATTTAATTTGTTTCACATCCTATTAGATTATATGGAAAGGGCGGGGTTTATGATCTATTCTAGGTTCAGCCACCTGGCGGCGATCGAAACGGTTTGGCTTCACTTTTCAGCGCTTCTGAAGCACACTTGGTTTTGAACCACACACTGAGGACATCTACTGGTCAAACGCGTGTAAATACAAAGGAAAGACTGGAAAAACAAGCTGCAGTACAACTCAATTTAATAAAATGACAATATACGATATCTTTAAATGCATTAAATAAGCAGAATTTGTAAAACTTCATATACAATTAAATCTAAATGATTTTAGGTGTAGTTTTTGTTTGTTGTAAATGACGATTTTCATACTAATTCATATGGTATTGTATGCTTTAATATACTTTATAATACAAATGTAAACTTTAAAATACACTAAAATGGCACACTTTTATATCATTTCATGACATAATTTCATCAGTACCTAAATAAAATAATAATTTAAGTAACACATTACATTTGGCATTGTGTACAGAAATTGTTGGCTCTTTAGACAAATTGGTTGTGATGACCATCATTTGTAAGTCATTCTGCATAGAACCAACAGCTAAATTAATTAAAGGGATAGTTCACTTAAAAATAAAAATTACCCCATAATCTACTCACCCTCAAGCCATCCTAAGTGTACATGACTCTCTTCTTTCAGACGAACACAATCTGATTTATATCCATCCATCATAAGATGTGCTCCATACAGCTCCAGGGAGTGAATAAAGGCATTTTGAAGTGAATTGATGCATTTGTGTAAGATAAATATCCATATTTAAAACTTTATCAACCATAATCTCTAGCTTCCGCTAACTGTTGTACATGCGATCACCAGAGAGTTGCGTTCCAGCAGATAAAGCAGGATGTAGGCGTAGCGTAGACATCACGGTTTGTAAAGTTTTATATGGATATATGGATAACCCATCGCTTCAATTCAGAAGGTCTTTATTAACCCCCCAGAGCTGTGTAGAGTACTTTTTATGATGGATGGATGCATTTTCTTGGACTTCAATACCTCAACACCCATTTACTGCTATTATAAAGCTTGGAAGAGGCAGGAATTTTTTTTATATAACTCAGATTGTATTCATCTGAAAGTCATATACACCTAGGCAGAGGTGGGTAGTCCAGGGGCCAAAAAGTAAAAGTCCTGCCATATTTTTGTTCCACTCATGAACTCAGCAGCTGATTTCACCAGAGGAGGAACCAAGTCAATCCTTTCAAGTCACAAGCAAGTCTCAAGTCAAATTCCAAGTCCTCAAAGAGTTAAAGTTAATGAGATAATTAAGTGACTGATTAAATGATGATTGTGCATTAGTGATGAACACCTGATGTTAACAATCAACATCACTGAAGAAAAGAGAAACACAAGAACTACAACTGACTTCAGGCACAGCATTGGATGAAATCAACTGGAATCAAAAAAAATAAATAAATAAATAAAAAATTCCCACCATAGTTGTGGTCAGTGTTTGCTTTAGTTAGGCTCTTGAGCCTTTTAATAAAGCAAAGAAAATTGGTTTTAAGCAATTGTAATATTGTTTCACAGCAAACTTTTGTGCAATGCTGAATCAAATTTTGTAGTAGATTAGTTTATGCTTTCTGTTTATAACTTATGATGAATAAACATTATTGGTTTCAATCTCTCGTTTCAGTAATTCTCTCTTTAGTTTATTAACTACATTTGACTGTTACATAACTGAAAAAAGTCCTATTAAGCAAATGCTGTCATAAAGCTTCAGTATTGAGAAGAAAAATTCCTGTATAGGTTCAAGCTTTTAGACAAAAAACATTTATCATATCGTCGCTCTTGGGGCGGAAACCTCCTATGTCCAAATTTTGTCAATTTCATATTTTTTCACAAATCGATGCTATTGGTCAGTCCCCACGTGGGTCTTTTATTTTTACAAATTATTAACCAATTTAAAGTGTTGAAAATAGCTTGAGAGCAAATCTCTTAACTCCATTGGAGTTTAGGAAGATGTATGTAACCACAGTCGTTAGCTTTGGTTAACTATTGAACCCTTTTCTCTTGTCAAAAGGCTCAACGCGACCGCCGACTTTGTTTGCATGCAGATTAATTTCCGCCTATTAGACAGCCTAGTCAGCTTATCGTTTTATTTTGGTATTGCATCAGTCATAGCTCTAACATTTAAAATAGAGTTTAGGAAGATGTATGTAACCACAATCATTAGCTTTGATTAGATCTTAAAGCCTTGTCTCTTGTCAAAACGCTCAACGCAGCCGCAGACTTTGATGAACACTGCTGGCAGCAGCAATGTCTGTGTCTGTACCATTCTTATCAATGACAGCGTAATCTCGTATCTCCCTGCTCCCGAGTCATGAATCTCGTATCTTCGATTAAACACGATTTTGGGGAAATGTTGTGTTAATTTTGGTACACAACAGTATATGATAGCAATATAAAGTATAATACCAACTTTAACGATACAATGTTTAATAACTCAAAAAATATGCTGTTTTTTTATTATTTCCTGAAAAAAATAATGGTTTTGGAGATGCGAGGATTCTGCCCGACAGCGACAATATGATCCTCAACAGTGTTGACAATAATTATTCATACTGCATTGCATGATGGGAGTTTTTCATGCATTGCAGCATGAAGCATTTTGTTGATTGTCACCATTGTTGAGATTCATATGCTGGTTCTTGATGTCTGTGTGTGTCTAAATATGACTGGAGTTCAATTTTTTTTTTTTTTTTACATAGACTTAAAACTCAATCACTGTAACTATTAGAGAAACACTTTCCTTGCATGCCATAGATTCACAGGATTGATTATGCAAAACCTGAACATATAAATGAAACAAATATTATTTTGGATATAATCCAAACAGCTCATGGAGACCATCTAATCACTGTAGAACACTGATCTCTCTGCTTTATAACACCACATGTATTGCTTTCGGAGAGAGATCTAACACAGGATGTCAAGGGTCAAGAGTCCATCTAAAGCAAACACTGATCTCCATGATGGTGGCATAATTTTAACCAATAAAACATCAACATCTGATCCTCTGTAATTGTAAATAACAGCAGGTGTTCATCACTAATGCACAGTCATCATTTAATTAATCACTTAATTATCTCATTAACTTTAACGTTTTGAGGACTTGGGATTTGAAAGGAGTGACTTGGTTCCTCCTCTGGTGAAATCAGCTGCTGAGTTCATGGGTGGAACAAAAATATGGCAGGACTTTCACTCTTTGGCCCCTGGACTACCCACCTCTGCACATAGGATAGCTTAAGTGTGAGTAAATCATGGGGTAATTTTCATTTTTGGGTGAACTTTCCCTTTAATGTAAATCAAGACACTACTGTCAATCATTCAGGGCTCCACACACAGAGAGACAGAAAAAGCTATAAAATGTTTTGCCACGTGTCCCAAACACTACGGTCTGTCAAGCTGAAAGAAAGAAAGTAAATTAATACATGAATAATTAATACACTTCAAATTTCTGGTCATAAAAAGGACTTGAATTACTTGATCATAAGCACTGAATTATATTGTGTGTATTTTGTCAGTAGATATTTGATATCAAGAGTGAAAACACTTACCGTTATGTTCTCATACAAAGTTTCATTCATCCCCACAGTACGAGATTCAGGGGTGTAATCATTTGGTTTGGAATGTTTCATCTTTGCCATAAAAAAAAAAAAAAAAAGATTTGAGAGAAAGCTGAATCAAAAATTGACCAATGCACAATAACTATAAGGTCATCTATAATAATAATTACATTAGTGTTCACATCTACAGACTGTAACCGTAATTTACCGTTACATTCTCATACAAAGGTTCAGTTGACTCAACATCAGCTGCTGTACATCTGTTATGATCAGGTCTGGAATGATTCATCTTTGACATTAAAGAAATAGAGACAAAAGTAGAGACAAAATAACTAATGCTTATAAACTGCAGTCTTTTGGTTACTAGTTCATTTACTGATTACTAAACTCATTTTTTCTTACCTGAGTTTTGAGTGTATCTTTTCTCTTTTTCATTGTGCTTCTCCTTAAAAACAATGAATATGTTACACAAGAGAGTGTAGAATTATTATGTTGTATTAGAACAATATTGGGCTCTGATGCATTTCTACTATTGGATAATATTTCATTGGTCAGCCTTGTGGATCATTATTATCATTTTATTGATGATCAATATTAATACTTGTAGAAAGTTACCCTGACAACTAAATGTTTATTTTTTATTTTTAATATTCTTATTAAAGGTTATTAATAATGTTACGTACCTGCAATCAAATACTACACATATCTTACCAAATCAGCGCTATAGTGATGATAACTGCAGCTCCACAAACCACTCCGATGAATATGTACAATTTCACCAGGCGTCCTACAACAGAGACAAAAGAGTAAAACATCTGAACAGATTAATTTGCTTCACTTTAGAAAGAATCATGTAAGTAAATGAGCTGCTCTACCTTTAACAGTGACAGGAACAGCGTCAGATCTCTGAGATCCATGTTGATTGCGAGCCTCACAGTAGAAGCGTCCACTCTGTAGTGCACTGAAACTTTGTTCAGATCCAACAGCTGAGCTTTGATTCTCCTTAAACCAGCTGAAGTTCAGAGCAGGTGGGTTTGAATCACTGCTGCAGATCAGAGTCACTGAATCTCCCTCCACTATTTCACCAGATCCATTTATGGACACTGAGACATTCCTAGGTGGGTCTAACACAGGAAAAAAAAACAAAAAACAAAAAAACCTTGACATAATTTACAACCACAATAAATTCGACATCACAGTTGCTTAATCATCATTAACTCACACATGACGTTTAAAGTCACAGCATCAGAGTATTTCTCTATATCTTCATATCTGGACTTGCACTTGTATTCTCCACTGCGATCAGAGCTGATCTTTGAGATGCTGTAGATTCTTCCAGATCCTACAAACGCTCCTCCTTTAAACCAGCTGATTTCTGCAGGTGGGTTTGAATCACTGCTGCAGCTCAGAGTCACTGAATCTCCCTCCACTATTTCACCAGATGGACTGATGGACACTGAGACACTCTTTGGTGGGTCTAAAGATGACAAATGTGTAGTTCAAAACATAAACTCAATGTTAATAAAAAGATCTAATAGGGCTGTGATGGTCTCCATGAGAACCGCGTTACCGTTGTGGTTGACTGCCACCGGCGGTAATGCGCGTGACGTCACACACTTTATAACAAGCTTAAAATACAAAGTTTTGTAAGTAAGTGCAATAACAGCAACAGATGCAACAGAATTTGCTATTTATAGCATATACCATTTATCTGTAAATTGTTTTATTTAGACCGTTAATTCACAAAATTCACAAATTACCTCAAACACCATACAAGGCATTTCCTTTACACCGTGTCTACACCGGACGTGGGAGGCGCTGCGCGGCACAACACGACAAAATACAATAGAACACAATTATAATCAGTGATGCTGTCTACACTGGATGCGTCACGGACTGACAAATCCCCGACAGAAAACTGATGCCTTGTTTTATTTATGATGTGCTGACACAAAGTTCAAATGATTTTTAATGGTCGCTCTGTTGCGTCCAGTGTAGACAGACTTTAGCTGCGGCGCACCGCGTTAACTGTTAAATGGGTGAGTACTTCATATCTCAAGAGCCGTTTCCAGTTGCTGGTTTGATTATATCTAGCAAGAGGAGGCCAGAGAAGACCCGCTTGCTTGGTGGTGGAATAATGAGGCAAGATACCTGACCACGGCTGCTTAAAATGCATTTGCGCACCAAGCACACCATCTGAACGCGTAATATCAAACAGACAATATCAACATGTTTGAACATTATATAAAAGCCAAGGTAGGCTTAAGTATTAGTGTTTACGTTCTAATTGTTATCAGGTCAACGCAGATTTTCCAGCATGTGAATGAAGTTGTTGCGAATTATTTAGGCTACTTATTTAGGCTATTTTCTTATTTAACTGTATTATTTCTTTGATAGCCTAGTGTTTTGCAGGCTGTGTGTTCACTGACGGAAGTGCTAAAATAAACACGTACGTTTGTTAATAGATGTTTGAGCCATGCCCGCATTTATTTATTTATTTTTTTGTTTCAAAATTATATCTATATATACAGTGCCTTGCGAAAGTATTCACACCCCTTCATTTTTTTTTCACGTTTTGTTATGTTGCTGCCTTATGTTAAACTGCTTTTAAATTACTATTTTTCCACATCAATCTATACTCCATACACCATAATGGTAAAGCAAAAAAACAGGTTTTTTAACATCTTCGCAAATTTATTAAAAATAAAAAACTTAAATAACTCTATTGCGTAAGTATTCATACCCTTATCTGGGACAGTTTTGCTTGTAGATGTTACTGCACTTTGAGTGGAGTTAACCTATGGCAAATTCAATTGAATGGGTATGATTTGGAAAGGCACACGCCTTAATAAAAGGTCTAACAGCTGATAATGCATATCAGAGCAAAAACCAAGCCCCTGAGGTCCAAAGAACTGCTTGTAGAGCTCAGAAACAGGGTTGTGTCAAGCCACACATCTGGGGAAGAGTTGAGAAAAAAAAAAAAAAATCTGCTTCACTGAAGGTTCACAGAAGCATGTAGTCTCTGTTACCCTTAATGGAAGACGTTTGAAACAACCAGGACTCTTCCTAGAGCTGGCTTCCTGGCCAAACTGACCAATTGATAGAGAAGGGATTTGGTTGGTGTGGTGACCAAGAACCTGATGGTCACTCTAGTTGAGCTCCATGATCATATGTGGAGACAGGAGAAACCTACAGAAGGACAAACATCACTGCAACACTCCACCAATCTGGGCTTTATGCCGGTGTGGCAAGACTCAATCCTCTCTTCAGTGTAGACACATGAAAACACACTTAGAATTTGCAAAAAAAGCACCTAAAGGACCCTCAGACTGTGAGAAACAAGATTCTCTGGTCTGATGAACCTCAATTCCAAACATCATGTTTGAAGAAAACCAGCTCTGCTCATCACCTGCAGAGTACCATCTAAAAAGTAAAGTGTGCTGGTAGCAGCCTCATGCTGTGGGGCTGTTTTTCAGCGGCAGGGACTCGTCAGAGTAGAAGAAAAGCTCAATGCACCAAAATATTGAGATAGCCTTAATGAAAACCCAGTCCAGAGCATTCAGAACCTCAGACTGGGCAGAAGGTTCACCTTCCAACAGGACAATGGACCTAAACGCACAGCAAGAGTGGTTTATAGACAACTCTGTGAATGTCCTTGAGTGGCCCAGCTACAGCCTGAGCTTGAATCCAATCAAATATTTCTGGAGAAACCTGAAAATGTGCATCTGTCCCCGTCCAACCTGACAGAGCTTGAGACCATAGGCGTAAATCCCGGGGGGGGGACAGGACCCCCCCATCTGAGGGTTGTCCCCCCTAAAAATATCATTACAAGCAACTCTGTGTCTTGAAAATAATATAATAGACATATACTTAAAATAATTGTGTAAGTAGTAAAACAAAATAAACCCAAAAAAGCGTTTTAAGTTCAGAAATGTTTTGATTCCCCCCTCCCTTGCCTCACAGTGGTTTGGTCCACTGCCTCACGAGCCCGGTGGGAGCAGTGAGGCAGTGTTGCCAAGTCCGCAGTTTTCCCGCGGAATTGGGCTACTTTTACGCTCTTTCCGCGGGATGTT